>CM059816.1:33007984-33012984 GCA_030435695.1 Brachymystax lenok tsinlingensis
GGGCTACAGGCACACATAACCTGTGGGCCCCGGAGGAACACTCCCTAACCTTAACCTCTCCCAAACCCTACTCCTAACCTTAACCTCTCCCCCAACCCTATTAGAGATTCCACAAGACACATTTCACACAACAACCAGATCTCATACACTGGACATCCACCACAGCGGAGCTCATCTTTCAACACTGGTGCAGACAGCTAAATTTACACATAACCACAAGCCACAGTCTGGATAGAAAATGGCCTTTCTCTCAATTTCCTTCCTTCCCTAGTAGCAGTCGGTTACAGATCCTCCACCAAAGGGGAGCAGCGGACCAGTCAACATCGAACATCATGAACCTTTCCAAATCCCTTCATCCCCTTAGCAGCACAAATACAGCTCCTGGAGAGAAGGGTTGACATTCATCCCTCGCCCAAACAAGATTTGACTGGGAGGAACTTCAAAGGGACACTCACAAATATCATAGGCGACTCAAATTGTTGGACTACTTTGACTTCTACTTGCATGACGACAACCACCAACCATTTACTTTACCATCTACCTGGGAACCTAAAACCTCCCCCAGATAGATGGTAGAGAATCAGAGAACTAATTAGAACAGACAAGAACACACTTCACAACCATCAGATTCACACGGATAGGGAGGATAACCTCACACAGGTAGAGAAGACAGAGCAATACAACAACTTAAAAAATAACCCACACATAATCAATCAAACCCAGCAGACAAAGGGTCAAAAATAGTCATATTCAAGATACACATCAATACATGCGCCAAATGAAACCAATAGACAGTTATCAAACACCAAACATTACAAAACCAATAGAAAACAGTATACAACCACAGACACAGACACAGTTAAGGACAATAATAAAAGACTCTATGAGCCTACACTACATCCCCACAGCAAAAACAACGGGACTTTCTCCTACGGTACAGACACCACGACCCAGACTATTTTACTTTACTGTTAAGAAGTTACACAAGGAACCGGCGACATGGACAGATTCCTTTGAAGTTCCTCCTGGCAGACCGATTGTATCCGACTGCAATAGTGAATCTTATAACATCTCTCAATATATAGATCATCCACCTATTCCAACCCTCTCTCCACCAGGCACCCCAGCTTTCTAAGGGACACGTACCACTTTTATGGAGAGGATTGGACCCATAGTTGTTCCCTCCCACACACATATTCACAATAGATATTGATAGCCTATATGCGAATATAAATACACAGCAACAGGAATTCAAGCAATTAGAAATATCTTTAAGAGATACCCAGACTAACACTCAGAGCGAAGGACAAAAGAAATATTACAACTATTAGAAATCAGCCCCTGACTAGCAATGACTTTTTATTCCAACGACCACTATTACAGCTTCAGGTGGAGAGGAACAGCTATGGGTAAAAATTTGCTTTACCTGCTTATGCCAATATATACATGGCTGAATGGGAGAGAGAGGCACTGGCCAAGATGTCCATATCAACCCACCTTTTATTACCGTTTCTTAGATGACTATAATAGGAGCCTGGCCTCCACGACATTCAATTGTTCACAGACTTTACATAAACATTCTCAAGCAGCCATCATTCATCCATCAAGATTAAATACACAATTCATCACCATGAAGTCAACTTCCTAAGACACAACAGTTTTTCAGTAATAACAACCAACCACAGAAAACACGCTACAAACCAGAGTCTACTTCAAACCAACAGAACCACACACGCTTTGCCCTACTCCCATAAACCCACAGCTACCACCTAAACTTATACATTTAAGGGAATAATAAAATCACAACTCATACAGTTCTGGAGATATCATCTTGCCAAACAAGACCTGGAATATGCAATAAATACATTATTCCACGCACTTAGGAAAGAGGATATTCAAACGATTTTTAGAGAACCATCAAAAAATAACACATTGGCTTGCCCTCCCTCCCATTTCCCCCAACATGCACAGACCACAGCTCAAATCATCCACACTCTCCTAACCTTAACCTCTCCCCAAACCCTACTCCCTAACCCCTTAACCTCTCCCCAAACCCCTAACCCTAACCTTAACACTCTCCCAAACCCTACTCCTAACCTTCAACCTCTCCCCAAAACCCCTACTCCTAACCTTAACCTCTCCCCCAAAGCCCCTATTCCTAACCTTAACCTCTCCCCAAACCCTACTCTCTAACCTTAACCTCTCCCCTAACCCTAACCTTAACACTCTCCCCAAACCCACTCCTAACCTTAACCTCTCCCCAAACCCTACTCCCTAACCTTAACCTCTCCCCAAACCCCCTACTCTAACCTTAACCTCTCCCCAAACCCTAACCTTAACCTCACTCCCCAAACCCTACTCCCTAACCTTAACCTCTCCCCAAACCCTAACCCTAACCTTAACCTGTCTCCCCAAACCCCTACTCCTAACCTATAACACTCTCCCCCAAATCCTACTCCTAACCTTAACCTCCTCCCCAAACCCTACTCCTAACCTGTAACAGCTCTCCCAAACCCTACTCCTGGCCCAACCTTAACCTCTCCCAAGAGCCCTACTCCTAACCTTAACCTGCTCCCAGACAGCTCCCTACTCCCTAACCTTAACCTCTCCCCAAAGCCCTACTCCCTAACCTTAACCTCTCCCCAAACCCTACTCCTAACCTTAACCTCTCCCCAAACCCCACTCCTAACCTTAGCCTCTCCCCCAAACCCCACTCCTAACCTTAACCTCTCCCCAAGCCCCACTCCTAACCTTAACCTCTCCCCAAACCCCACTCCTAACCTTAACCTCTCCCCAAACTTCACTCCTAACCTTAACCTTCACCATTACCTAACCAGGGTTCTCATCCCTAACCTAACCCCTATCTCCCTCCTTGACCCTAATCCTGACTCCCGATGGGTAGTGATCTGCACCAATCACCAAACCGTAACACTTCCTCAATACTCAATCAGCAGACAATCATCATCCCTAGTAACCACATTTTCACATAGAATCAGACCCCTACATCAATCAATCAAACTCAACTTCGCTACAGTTCAGCACACTTACATACCACTCAAACCATACAGAATAATTTCAGCCTTCAGAAAAAACAAAAACTTAAGGACCTCCTCACCAAAGCAAGATTTAGTAGTAAGCCACCACAAGACCCCAAATCTCACAATTCTCATTTCGAGCAGATAAAGTTTATTACAAACACACACAGCCACACATCAGCACCAGTACAAGAATCATACTCATTGAACACACACAACGTCATTTATATCATTACATGCACACTCTGCAATAAACAATACATCGGAGAAACCAAACACACCATAGAAACCAGACTCAAACAACACCTGTATAATATCAAAAGGGCACACTTACAAGCGGCACTGATAACCCATTTCCAGGAGCACCCCATCACTCATCTCACAATATCAGGGCTACAGGCACACTTGGGCTGGACCTGTGGGCAGCGGAGGAGGAGTAGAGCGGGAGTGGATCCAGCGCCTGAGGACTATAACACCAAGTGGCCTGAGCGAGAAGTTTTAGAAGATGGGTTTTAACAGACAGGAAAATGGATGGAGCAGAACATGGTTTATTTAAACTCTATATATTGAGGTTTTATTTGTTTTAGTCTGGAATTTCCTGTTTTTAGAGCTTTTCCCTTCTTTTACAGAATAAAAACCAAACCAGCTGAATGCACAATGTTGCTTTTATGTTCATATTTAACAGCACTATGGTTGAATACATCGCTCACCACAATAGATCCTTCACTGTCACCCAGAAAAGCAATCATTTTAGAACTCACTTCAGTTTATTTAAGATCTTAGGAGGACACCTACGGGCCTTTTTAAAGCACTACATGCAACACAATACATCATTAAGAGGGGATAAACAGGAGATAGGCCTGTGCAACGAAAAAAACAAATGAGTTGATATAAAACACAATGATATTCAAAACCTAACCTAACCTAACCTAAACCTAAGCCTAACCTAACCTTGCTAACCCCAGGCCCAACCCCAACCCTAACCTCTAACCCCAGCCCCAGCCCCAGCCTGGCCTAACCTGGCCTGGCCTGGCCTAACCTGGCTGGCCTGGCCTGGCCTAACCTAACCTAACCTGGCCTGGCCTGGCCTGGCCTGGCCTGGCCTGGCCTAACGCTGGCCTAACCTGGCCTAACCTAGCCTGGCCTGGCCTGGCCTGGCCTGGCCTAACTTCAGCCTGGCCTAACCTGGCCCTGGCCTGGCCTGGCCTAACCTAACCTAACCTGGCCTAACCTAAGCCTAACCTAACCTTTAACCTAACCTAACCCTAACTAACCCTACCTAACCTAACCCTAACCTAACCTAAAGCATCCATCCCTTGACCCTTGTACATTTTAATATCTTAGTCCCTTCATGGTCCTAGATAACCATTCAGACAATCATTTTAGAAGCACTATTAACCAACTTACTTTTGGTAAGGTTCTTAGGAGGCAATCTAGTGGGTTTTAACAGTGGAATTTACTTAGATTGGAGGGTACACAACAATAGGCCTGCACAACAAGATAAATTAATCTCTTTTTAACCTACTCGAACTCAAAACCTAACCCCTAACCTAACCCTAACCCTAACCTAACCTAACCTAACCCTACCCTAACCTAACCCTAACCTAACCTAACCTAACCTAACCTAACCTAACCCTAACCTAACTAACCCTAACTAACCCTAACCTAACCCTAACCTAACCCTATTCCATGCACTCAGACAGAGGTTACTCCAAAGCGATACCTCAGAACCATAAAAACAGCACCTTGGGGGCCCTCTCTCCCATTCAGCCCACACACTCACATAATACAAGTCTGTCCATCACTTTATCTGACCCCAACCTTCATCACAGAGGTTCCAGAGACATTTCCAAATCCCCCTTCCCTGACCTCAACCCTGATCGTAACCCTAACCTTAACCCTTACCTTAGTCGGGTTCGTATCCTGTTCCTGCCCTACTCCTAACCCTAACCCCACCCCTAACCC
>CM059816.1:33017984-33220484 GCA_030435695.1 Brachymystax lenok tsinlingensis
ACTCCTAACCCCAACCCTAAACCTAACCTTAACCCACAGAACCCAGTTTTTAACCCTAATCCCAACCCTTACCCTAACCCCCAGGGTCGAGACCAGAATGCCTATAAGGACCACCAGAACACTGGGGCTGACTCCGACCTTCACCTTCAATACCACCACCACCACAAACCTCTGACCAAGCCACCCAGACCCCTTTCTCTCCCTTTCCCTAACCAGGGTCTGAATCCCAATCCAATCTCCCTCCACTACCCTCAGACTGTCCCTAACCAGGGTCTGAATCCCAATCCAATCTCCCTCCACTACCCTCAGACTGTCCCTAACCAGGGTCTGAATCCCAATCCAATCTCCCTCCACTACCCTCAGACTGTCCCTAACCAGGGTCTGAATCCCAATCCAATCTCCCTCCACTACCCTCAGACTTTCCCTAACCAGGGTCTGAATCCCAATCCAATCTCCCTCCACTACCCTCAGACTGTCCCTAACCAGGGTCTGAATCCCAATCCAATCTCCCTCCACTACCCTCAGACTTTCCCTAACCAGGGTCTGAATCCCAATCCAATCTCCCTCCACTACCCTCAGACTTTCCCTAACCAGGGTCTGAATCCCAATCCAATCTCCCTCCACTACCCTCAGACTGTCCCTAACCAGGGTCTGAATCCCAATCCAATCTCCCTCCACTACCCTCAGACTTTCCCTAACCAGGGTCTGAATCCCAATCCAATCTCCCTCCACTACCCTCAGACTTTCCCTAGAACCCCTACTCCCATCTTGGTCACAGGGCCTGAACCTCAGAGGTTACCCATAATCAGCACCTATTCACACACAAACCAACGCATACATTTAAGACTAAAAAGCTCATTTTCTAATTTACAACATGCCTTCCCCCCACTACAACCATTCCGACCCATCTCAGCATATAGGAGGAATTCCAACCTGAAGGACCTCCTAGTCAATGCAAAATTTTCAAACAGGCCCTCCCCTCATTGCCCATGGAAAATCACTACTACAGACAACTGACATACATACACAACCCACACGCACACACTTCCAGTCCAATTAAACAACTGATGAACATAAACAGCACCAACATCATCTATGCAATCACCTGTGGATTATGTAAGAAAATATATGTTGGGGAAACTGGGCTTACAGTATTAATACGCCTTAAACAACACTTATATACAATCACAAACAATAAATTGTCCACACATCTAGTCACACATTTCCAAACACACCCCATTATACACCTGAACATCACTGGGCTAGAAACTATCTCCACCTGGACCATAGCCCAGAGAAAGGCCGCAGAATCCAAGTGGATAGCCACCCTTAGATCTTTGGCTCCACTTGGACTGAATGGCAAAATGTAAGGGTGGGTCAACTATAGTCAAAGTCACCATTATTAGTCAGTTGTACAACCGAATGCCTTCAACCGAAATGTGTCTTCCGCATTTAACCCAACCCCTCTGAATCAGAGAGGTGCGGGGGCTGCCTTTTTAATCGACATCCACGTCTGGGCGCCCGGGGAACAGTGGGTTAACTGCCTTGTTCAGGGGCAGAACGACAGATTTTTACCTTGTCAGCTCGGGGATTTGAACTTGCAGCCCTCCGGTTACAAGTCCAACGCTCTAACCACTAGGCTACCTGCCGCCCCCACACACCATACATACGCCCCGACACACCATACATGTTACATGTTCACACACACAAACTTCTCCATAAACCCAGGGTTGGAAAAAATAACAGAGATCACAATAGGCCAGTGCAACTCAAGGTGCAAAACCTCAATAAACAGAATTTACCATAAACCTAACCCTAACCCTACCCCTAACCCCTAACCCTAAACCTAACCCTTAAATCCTCACCACTGACCCTAACCTCTCCCCAAACCTCCCTCCTAAACTTGACATTCACCATTACTCTAACCAGGGTTCTCATCCTAACCTAACCCCCATCTCCCTCCTGGACCCTGATCCTGACTCCCCTATGGGGAGTGATCTGCACCAATCACCAAACTGCAACACTTCCTCTGTCTCTTCTCCTTTGTCGTCAATACTCCATCAGCAGAAAATTATCATCCCCCTAGTAACCACATGTTCACATAGAATCAGACCCCTACATCAATCAAACACAACTTCTCTATAGTTCAGCACACTTACATACCACTTAAACCATACAGAATAATTTCAGCATTCAGGAAGCACAACAATTTAAAGGACCTCCTTACCCAAGCAAGATTTAGTAGTAAGCCACCACAAGACCCTAAAATTCCCATTTTCGCCAGATAAAGTTTATTACAAACACACACATCAGCACCAGTACAAGAATCATACTCATTGAACACACATAACGTCATTTATATCATTACATGAACACTCTGCAATAAACAATAAATTGGAGAAACCAAACACACCATAGAAACCAAGTATAATATCAAAAGGGCACACCTACAAACGGCACTTATAACCCATTTCCAGGAGCACCCCATCACTCATCTCACAATATCAGGGCTACAGGCACACTTGGGCTGGACCTGTGGGCAGCGGAGGAGGGTAGAACGGGAGTGGATCCAGCGCCTGAAGACTATAAGACCAAATGGCCTGAACAAAAAGTTTTAGAAAATGGGTTTTAACAGACAAGAAAATGGATGGAGTAGAACATGGTTTTATTTATACTCTCTGTATTTATGTTTTGTTCAGTTTATTTATGATCTTAGGAGGAAACCTACGGGCCTTTTTAAGTACTACATCTAACGTAACACATCATCAAGAAGGGGGATAAACAGGAGATAGGCCTGTGCACCGGAAAACAAACTGACACAAAACACAATCAAATTCAAAACCTAACCCTAACCCTAACCCTAACCCTAACCCAAACCCAAACCCAAACCCTAACCCTGACTGTGTATATTGGTTCCTGACTTCCCTGAAAAGTTGCATATCGCGGGGGCTATTCGATGCTAATGCAGTACGCCACAGGATGTTTTTGTGCTGGTCAAGGGCAGTCAAGTCTGGAGTGAACCAAGGGCTATATCTGTTCTTAGTTCTACATTTTTTGAATGGGGCATGCTTATTTAAGATGGTGAGGTAAGCACTTTTAAGGAACAACCAGGCATCCTCTACTGACGGGATGAGGTCAATATCCTTCCAGGATACCCGGGCCAGGTCGATTAGAAAGGCCTGCTTGCTGAAGTGTTTTAGGGAGCTTTTGACAGTGATGGGTGGTGGTCATTTGAAGACAGCAGAAGTGTATTTAGAGGGCAAGTTGGTCAGGATGATATCTAAGAGGGTGCCCATGGTTACGGATGTAGGGTTGTAGCTGGTACGTTCCTTGATAATTTGTGTGAGATTGAGGGCATCTAGCTTAGATTGTAGGACGGCCAGGGTGTTAAGCATATCCCAGTTTAGGTCACCTAACAGTACGAACTCTGAAGATAGATGGGGGGCGATCAATTCACATATGGGGTCCAGGGCACAGCTGGGGGCTGACAGTGGTCTATAACAAGAGGCAACGGTTAAAAGTAGAAGCTCGAATTGTTTGGGCACAGACAATAGTGTGACAGAACTCTGTAAACTCTCTCTGCAGTAGATTGCAACTCCGCCCCCTTTGGCAGTTCTATCTTCTCATAGTTGGGGATGGAAATTTCAGGATTTTTGGTGGCCTTTCTAAGTCAGGATTCGGACACGGCTAGGAGATTCGGGTTGGCAGAGTGTGCTAAAGCAGCGAATAAAACAAACTTAGGGAGGAGGCTTCTGATGTTAACATGAATGAAACCAAGGCTTTTACGGTTGCAGAAGTCAACAAATAAGAGCAGCTGGGGAATGGGAGTGATGATGTGGGATGCAGGGCCTGGGTTAACGGCTGCTAGAATCTTGACTAGAACCCAAAAATGTGATCATATTACTCCAGTGCTAGCCTCTCTACACTGGCTTCCTGTTAAGGCAAGGGCTGATTTCAAGGTTTTACTGCTAACCTACAAATCATTACATGGGCTTGCTCCTACCTATCTTTCCGATTTGGTCCTGCCGTACATACCTAAACGTACACTACGGTCACAAGACGCAGGCCTCCTTACTGTCCCTAGAATTTCTAAGCAAACAGCTGGAGGCAGGGCTTTCTCCTATAGAGCTCCATTTTTATGGAGTGGTCTGCCTATCCATGTGAGAGACGCAGACTCGGTCTCAAACTTTGTCTTCATTAAAGACTCATCTCTTCAGTAGGTCCTATGATTGAGTGTAGTCTGAACCAGGAGTGTGAAGGTGAACGGTAAGGCACTGGAACAACGAACCACTCTGGCTGTCTCTGCCTGGCCGGTTCCCCTCTCCACTGGGATTCTCTGCCTCTAACCCTATTACAGGGGCTGAGTCACTGGCTTACTGGTGCTCTTCCATGCCGTCCCTGGGGGTGCGTCGCTTGAGTGGGTTGAGTCACTGATCTTCCTGTCCGGGTTTCCCCCCGTATCGTCGGATGGGGCCACAGTGTCTCCCGACCCCTCTTGTCTCAGCCTCCAGTATTTATGCTGCAGTAGTTTATGTGTCGGGGGGCTAGGGTCAGTCTGTTATATCTGGAGTATTTCTCCTCTCTTAACCGGTGTCCTGTGTGAATTTAAGTATGCTCTCTCTAATTATCTCTCTCTTTCTTTCTTTCTTTCTTTCTCTCTCTCTCTCTCGGAGGACCTGAGCATTAGGACCATTCCTCAAGGCCTACCTGGCCTGACGACTCCTTGATGTCCCCAGTCCACCTGGCCATGCTGCTTCTCCAGTTTCAACTGTTCTGCCTGTATTATAAATATTTTAAAATCTTGTCCATGTTCTGTTATAATCTGCACCCGGCACAGCCAGAAGAGGACTGGCCACCCCTCACAGCCTAGTTCCTCTCTAGGTTTCATTCTAGGTTTTGGCCTTTCTAGGGAGTTTTTCCTAACACCGTTCCTTTTACACCTGCATTGCTTGCTGTTTGGGGTTTAAGGCTGGGTTTCTGTACAGCACTCTGTGACATCAGCTGATGTAAGGGGGGCTTTATAAATACATTTGATTTTTGATTTGATTTGAGAGAGCCTTGCGGTTGTGGGCGGAGCAGTTGCTGTACCAGGCGGTGACACAGCCCGACAGGATGCTCTCGATTGTGCATCTGTAAAAGTTTGTGAGTGTTTTTGGTGACAAGCCAAGTATCTTCAGCTTTCTGAGGTTGAAGAGGTGCTGTTGCGCCTTCTTCACCACGCTGTCTGTGTGGGTGGACCATTTCAGTTTGTCAGTGATGTGTATGCCGAGGAACTTAAAACTTTCCACCTTCTCCACTACTGTCCCGTCGATGTGGATAGGGGGCTGCTCCCTCTTCTGTTTCCTGAAGTCCACGATCATCTCCTTTGTTTTGTTGACGTTGAGTGTGAGGTTATTTTCCTGACACAGTACTCCGAGGGCCCTCACCTCCTCCCTGTAAGCCGTCTCGTCATTGTGGGTAATCAAGCCTACCACTGTTGTGTCATCTGCAAACTTGATGATTGAGTTGGAGACGTGCATGGCCACGCAGTCATGGGTGAACAGGGAGTACAGTATAGGGCTGCGAACGCACCCTTATGGGGCCCCAGTGTTGAGGATCAGCAGGGTGGAGATGTTGTTTCCTACCCTCACCACCTGGGGCCGGCCCGTCAGGAAGTCCAGGACCCAGTTGCACAGGGCTGGGTCGAGACCCAGGGTCTCGAGCTTAATGATAAGCTTGGAGGGTACTATGGTGTTAAATGCTGAGCTGTAGTCGATGAATAGCATTCTTACATAGGAATTCCTCTTGTCCAGATGAGTTAGGGCAGTATGCAGTGTGATTGCGATTGCGTCGTCTGTGGACCTGTTGGGGCTGTAAGCAAATTGGAGTGGGTCTAGGGTGTCTGGTAGGATGGAGGTGATATGATCCTTGACTAGTCTCTCAAAGCACTTCATGATGACGGAGGTGAGTGCTAGGTGGCGATAGTCTTTTAGCTCAGTTACCTTAGCTTTCTTGTGAACAGGAACAATGGTGGTCCTCTTGAAGCATGTGGGAAAAGCAGACTGGGATAAGGATTGATTGAATATGTTCGTAAACACAGCAGCCAGCTGGTCTGCGCATGCTCTGAGAACGCGGCTAGGGATGCCTTCTGGGCCGGCAGCCTTGCAAGGGTTAACACGTTTAAATGTTTTACTCACGTTGGCTGCGGTGAAGGAGAGCCCGCATGTTTTGGTTAGCGGGCCGAGTTGGTGGCACTGTATTGTCCTCAAAGCGAGTAAAGAAGTTGTTTAGTTTGTCTGGGAGCAGGACTTCGGCGTCCGCGACGAGGCTGGTTTTCTTTTTGTAGTCCGTGATTGACTGTTGACCCTGCCGCATACCTCTCGTGTCTGAGCCGTTGAATTGCGACTCTACTTTGTCTCAATAATGACGCTTAGCTAGTTTTTTGCCTTGCGGAGGGAATAGCTACACTGTTTGTATTCGGTCATGTTTCCGGTCGTCTTGCCCTGATTAAAAGCAGTGGTTCGCGCTTTCAGTTTTGAGCTAATGCTGCTATCAATCCATGGTTTCTGATTGGGGAAGGTTTTAATAGTCGCTGTGGGTACAACATCACCGATGCACTTGCTAATCAACTCGCTCACCGAATCAGCGTATACATCAATGTTATTGTCCGACGCTATCCGGAACATATCCCAGTCCACGTGTTCGAAGCAATCTTGAAGCATGGAATCGGATTGGTTGTACCAGCATTGAACAGACCTGAGCACGGGCGTTTCCTGTTTTAGTTTTTGTCTATAGGCTGGGATCAACAAAAGGAGAATTCTCGTGGTAGATAATGCGGTCTGCATTTGATCGTAAGGAATTCTAGGTCAGGTGAACAAAAGGACTTGAGTTCCTGTATGTTGTTGTGCCCACACCATGTCTCGTTAATCATAAGGCATACACCCCCGCCCTTCTTCTTGCCAGTTATATGTTTGTTTCTGTCGGCGCAATGTGTGAAGAAACCAGGTGGCTGTACCGACTGATAATGTATCCCGAGTGAGCCATGTTTCCGTGAAACAGAGAATGTTACAATAGAAACCTATATAAACCTATTACGCATCTCCGCTGCTTTTTTTAGATTGTCCTGAAAATTATTTGTTGCAAGTTGGAGAGGGGGGGTTTCACACCTAGGTCGGCTATTAGACAATTCTTTAGTAAAGGTTGAATAGTCTATTGTTTAGCTAATAGCCCATCCTGCTATGCTTGTGAAAAACTAATAATAATACTTTTTCCCCTTTCCACATGTTAAAGATTCCAATTGATAAAGTGTTTTTAGCCATAATCGGTCGCAACATCAATTAATACATTTGGGCACAGTGGATAGTGTGCTGGACTTCGGGCTAGAATGTTGAGGGTTCGAAACCTGCTCGCTATAATGAATGTGCTTGATACACCTGGTATTGGATATGGCAACAACAACAAAAAATTGCTAAATAGCAATTTTCGTAAATTAACTTTATGACAAAAAAATATGCAGTCGTTTGTCTCTACATTAACTAACATATTCCTCTCAATTGTACATTTTTTGCTTGACTCGTTATGATGTTATAACTACTTACATTTGCTTCCCTGGAATATTTTGTCAGCCATCTTTGCTGAAGTCACCAGGGACGGGTGGCCCGCGTCAAATTCTTCATTGGAACCACTCAATATGACTGTTCATATAAAAGCCTTGGGACCCAAACGCATAATGAGTGCTCTAACTCCCCCTTGTGGTGGTCTGGAGCAATGAAGCCGTGACGCTGGGAACCTTTAAGTCCCACAGTGTAAGCTCACAACTTTTAAAGTAGGAACCACTGTTTGGTACATTCACCACTAGGTTCAAGGCCGTAGCCACATGGGATTCCTGCTGGAGGCGGGACTTCCTTCAGTACTGGGTACTTTGCACTGAGCATTTACATTTAATATTTTCACAAATACTTTCATATTTAAACATTTAAATTGCACAACAATTCCATGTGAATCTGATAACTAGAATATGTAGACTTTCCAAGATACAATTTATGTCGTCCTATCATCAGTAATAATGTCTTAGGCGACAACTGATCTGACATCATATTCTTTAATGCGTTTGAGCCAATCAGTTGTGTTGTGACAAGGTAGGGGTGGTAAACAGAAGATATCCCTATTTGATAAAAGTCTCTTATGACAAGAACAGCTCAAATAAGCAAAAAGAAAATGGCAGTCCATCATTACTTTAAGACATGGTTAGTCAATACAGAACATTTCAAGTCTCACGAGGACCGCCACAGGTAAGGAAGACCCAGAGTTAACTCTGCTGCAGAGGATAAGTTCATTAGAGTTATCTGCACCTCAGATTGCAGCCCAAATAAATGATTCACAGAGTTCGAGTAATAGACACATCTCAACATCAACTGTTGAGAGGAGACTGCGTGAATCAGGCCTTCATGGTCGATTTGCTGCAAAGAAACCACTACTAAAGAACATCAACAAGAAGAAGAGACTTGCTTGGGCCAAGAAACACAATCAATGGACATTAGACCGGTGGAAATTAGAGATTTTTGGTTCCAACCGCTGTGTCTTTTTGAGACACAGACTAGGTGAATGGATGATCTTTGCATGTGTGGTTCCCACCGTGAAGCATGGAGGAGGAAGTATGATGGTGTGGGGTTGCTTTGCTGGTGACACTGTCTGTGATTTATTTAGAATTCAAGGCACACTTAACCAGCATGGCCACCACAGCATTATGCAGCGATTCCCCATCCCATCTGGTTTGTGCTTAGTGCGACTAGCATGGCTGCCACTGCATTCTACAGCTTCTGCTTAGTGGGAATATAATTTGTTTTTCAACAGGACAATGACACAAAATACACCTCCAGGCTGTGTAAGGGCTATTTGACCAAGAAGGAGAGTGATGGAGTGCTCCATCAGATAACCTGGCCTCCACAATCATCCGACCTCAACCCAATTGAGATGGTTTGGGATGTCAAAGTCACCATTATTAGTCAGTTGCACAACCGAATGCTTTCAACTGAAATGTGTCTTCCGCATTTAACCCAACCCCTCTGAATCAGAGAGGTGCGGGGGGCTGCCTTAATCGACATCCACGGTTGGACCACAGAGTGAAGGAAAAGCAGGCAACAAGTGCTCAGCATATGTGGGAACTCCTTCAAGACCGTTGGAAAAGCATTCCTCATGAAGCTGGTTGAGAGAATGCCAAGAATGTGCAAAACTGTCATCAAGGCAAAGGGTGGCTACTTTGAAGAATATAACTTCTATTTTGATTTGTTTAACACTTTTTTTGGTTACTACATGATTCCATATGTGTTACTGCATAGTTTTGATGTCTTCACTATTATTCTACAATGTAAAAAATAGTAAAAATAAAGAAAAACCCATGAATGAGTAGGTGTGTCCAAACTTTTGACGGGTACTGTACGTGATATAACCATCATTATTTCTGTGATATTCAATTGCTTGTAATGATGTTGTAATGCAGTACCTGCTGAGACAATACTTTTACAACATGTATAAATGGAAACAATTGTCCCTAGGAAAGTAATACCTACTGTAATAACTTGTTCAATGCATATGTATTTATTTGACTTTAATTCTGGGGTGATAGTTCTGGTTAGTTCAGCGGGAAAGAATCCATTCCATAAAAATCAGCTCTGATATTTTGATGCACAAATATTCTACAATTCCGCAGCTATCTGACCGGCCATTACCCTTCCAGATTCACCCCAATTGGTCCTTGGCCAGTCCTGGCTGTTCTGTGTAGGTGTTCTGGAACAGTGTGGGAGTGTTTCAGAGTTCCGGAGTTCCAGAGGTGAGACACAGGAGTTAAAGATGTGACAGCAGCGTTTCAACCAGCCGCAGCCCATAGACCAGCCAGAGCCAGGTTAATCTGGTGAGGGCCAGCCCAGAATAGCCCGATCAAGAGCCTACCCAGAAGCCAAGCACTGAGGCTGGGGTTAAGGAAGAGGATGGCTGCTCCTACTGAAGGTGATGGACGTCATCGAGCTCCGTGCTCCACGGTGCCATTCGCACCTGCCACCCGGCACTTGGCTTATTGAGTCCATAAATCAATTTAATGAGAGGAGGATGGGTTCAGGCCTCCAATAAACACCCCACTGCATTGTGTTCTCACCAAGCACCAGTCAAGCCCCTGAAATGAAGGCCTCATGAAGGAGGGTTTAGACAGAACTGCAGTCAGGCTAATTAGATAACTTCTGATTTGGCTTATAATATGCTGTCATTCACTGTGTTTCTGTGTGGTTGTATGCAATGATTTCCTCTAATGACAGAGTCAGCTAAGAACATGGTGACACCATGTTTCCATCCACAGTTTCTACGTGAGTAAAGTCATACATATTTAAAAAATCACGACAGCTGTGATGGAAAGGAAATATCGGTATAATTTGATAAATGCTGACAGAGAATTTGTTTGTTCGACATGGTGGGATCTTCTTGATAAAATGAATAATGTGAGAAATGGCAGTGGAAAAGCCTATATGAGCAAATATTGCTATAATAAACATCATATTGAAGTAAACTTCCACTACGACTCTGGAAAGCATGCAATTTGTAAAAGTATTGCATGCTTCCCTCTCCTCACCCCAACCTGGGCTCGAACCAGGGACTCTCTGCACACATCGGCAACAGTCACCCTCGAAGCACCGTTACCCATCGCTCCACAAAAGCCACAGCACTTGCAGAGAAAGGGAAACAACTACTTCAAGGTCTTCGAGTGAGTGACGTCACCGATTGAAACGTTTCACACCGGTTACACGAGAGTAGATAAATGATGATGAACTTCACTGGGTGGTGAAAGTGCACCGTGTGAGCTTGATGCTGCTTCCAATACATATCGAGGGTCTTATTCTGGTGACGTGCGGATCGATGCTTGACTGCAATTTTACAAATAAAAATATTCCAAAATAATCTCATCATGTAGACCAGCCTACCCGCACTGTATCTGCGAGCTGTAAAACCAGAGTGGGCACATTTGCTATTAATGCAAATGTTTTTGTGGCAAAACTATCGGTAGAGTTGAAACCGTGACAGAAACACATTGAACTTTAGATTTTTATTTCGTACAATCGCACATTGATTTGTATCAACAAGTCAGTTTGTTGGAAACAAACCACTGGTGGGAACATTTGCATATTTTCTTCATTTCTCAATGAAATTCGTCGCCAATTGGATGGAAACCTATACTGAAAAAAATATAAACGCAACATGCAAAGCGTTGGTCCCAGGTTTTATGAGCTGAAATAAAAGATCCCAGACATTTTCCATACTGTAGTGATGTTGGATTGAGTTGCGCATTCCTTTTGTCAACAATACTTTGACATAAGTGGCCAAAGTCGGGTGTTTGTTGCGCACGCCAGTTACTAAAACAATGTAACTTGTTACAAATGTTTCTACCGTGTATAAAGCTGCCCATTTAAACGTTCATGGTCTTGCAATGTGAAATATATTAATAGCCTAACAATCAAAGTATTGATAGAGTATCATCATATCATATAACCGACCTTTGTGTTTGTCTGAAGCGCCGCGTTGTTTCCTTGTTGAAGTGCCGGTGTGCATTACGCATGAGGCAAATGTATTGGTTTTATTGGTTGACGGGAATAATGATTATGATATAAATGTTTTTTGGGGCTATCATGATGGAACATTCCTAGCTGAAGGGAGTTCCTGGAAAGAGAATTTAGGTGCTCAGTTGACTTTTGCCTGGGAGAGCAGGCTGGGCAGGTAACAGGTTGGCTACAGTAGAGTTATACCTGGAGGAGAGCAGGCTGGGTAGGTAACAGGTTGGCTACAGTAGAGTTATACCTGGAGGAGAGCAGGCTGGCCAGGTAACAGGTTGGCTACAGTAGAGTTATACCTGGAGGAGAGCAGGCTGGGCAGGTAACAGGTTGGCTACAGTAGAGTTATACCTGGAGGAGAGCAGGCTGGGTAGGTAACAGGTTGGCTACAGTACAGTTATACCTGGAGGAGAGCAGGCTGGCCAGGTAACAGGTTGGCTACAGTAGAGTTATACCTGGAGGAGAGCAGGCTGGGCAGGTAACAGGTTGGCTACAGTAGAGTTATACCTGGAGGAGAGCAGGCTGGGTAGGTAACAGGTTGGCTACAGTAGAGTTATACCTGGAGGAGAGCAGGCTGGGTAGGTAACAGGTTGGCTACAGTAGAGTTATACCTGGAGGAGAGCAGGCTGGGTAGGTAACAGGTTGGCTACAGTAGAGTTATACCTGGAGGAGAGCAGGCTGGGTAGGTAACAGGTTGGCTACAGTAGAGTTATACCTGGAGGAGAGCAGGCTGGCCAGGTAACAGGTTGGCTACAGTAGAGTTATACCTGGAGGAGAGCAGGCTGGGTAGGTAACAGGTTGGCTACAGTAGAGTTATACCTGGAGGAGAGCAGGCTGGGTAGGTAACAGGTTGGCTACTGTAGAGTTATACCTGGAGGAGAGCAGGCTGGGTAGGTAACAGGTTGGCTACAGTAGAGTTATACCTGGAGGAGAGCAGGCTGGGTAGGTAACAGGTTGGCTACAGTAGAGTTATACCTGGAGGAGAGCAGGCTGGGTAGGTAACAGGTTGGCTACTGTAGAGTTATACCTGGAGGAGAGCAGGCTGGGTAGGTAACAGGTTGGCTACAGTAGAGTTATACCTGGAGGAGAGCAGGCTGGGTAGGTAACAGGTTGGCTACTGTAGAGTTATACCTGGAGGAGAGCAGGCTGGGCAGGTAACAGGTTGACTACAGTAGAGTTATACCTGGAGGAGAGCAGGCTGGGCAGGTAACAGGTTGGCTACAGTAGAGTTATACCTGGAGGAGAGCAGGCTGGCCAGGTAACAGGTTGGCTACAGTAGAGTTATACCTGGAGGAGAGCAGGCTGGACAGGTAACAGGTTGGCTACAGTAGAGTTATACCTGGAGGAGAGCAGGCTGGGCAGGTAACAGGTTGGCTACAGTAGAGTTATACCTGGAGGAGAGCAGGCTGGCCAGGTAACAGGTTGGCTACAGTAGAGTTATACCTGGAGGAGAGCAGGCTGGCCAGGTAACAGGTTGGCTACAGTAGAGTTATACCTGGAGGAGAGCAGGCTGGGCAGGTAACAGGTTGGCTACAGTAGAGTTATACCTGGAGGAGAGCAGGCTGGGTAGGTAACACATTGGCTAAAGTAGAGTTATACCTGAGCTTTGTTATAGGCAAATAGTTGTTGCCGGGAATAGTTCATACTGAGAATATGTTTTTTTCATTCAAGTCTTTGTCAGCAACCTGTTTGTTGTTTTCTGAACAAAGTTTATTGGCCAATTAGTCCTGCACCTGTTAATATTATAAATAAAAGCCTTTAAGAGAGGTGAGCACCAGCACATCCTGTCTGTCTCCTCACTGTCCAATCCTCCGCTTTGGTTACTACTTCACAGTCACATAGATTACTAAACATTCTCTCGACCTTTGAACTGTGGGCAAAGTACCTGCCCTCCATTATAACTACAGCACCCGATGTCACAGGAAGGCCAAAAAGATCATCAAGGACAACAACCACCTGAGCCACTGCCTCCTCACACCGCTACCATCCAGAAGGCAGGGTCAGGACAGGTGCATCAAAGCTGGGACCAAGAGACACAAGCTGTTCTTCATTCTCAAGGCCATCAGACTGTTAAACAGCCATCACTAACTCAGAGAGGCTGCTGCCTACATTGAGACCCAATCACTGGCCACTTTAATAAATGCTTACATGTCTTACATTACTTAAACCATCCATGCACCTTGCCTATGCCACTCAGCCATCACTCATCCATATATTTATATGGAAATATTCTCATATTCTTTTTAGATTTGTGTGTGTTAGTAGGTGTTAGGTAGTTGTTGGATTACATTTTTAATTTTTTTAAACTTAATTAGGCAAGACAGTGAAGAACAAACTATCATTTTCAATGAGGGCCTAGGAACAGTGGGTTAACTGCCTTGTTCAGGGGCAGAACGACAGATTTCTACCTTGTCTTCTTGGGTATTTGATCTTGCAACCTTCCGGTTTTTGGTCCAACACTCTAACCACTAGGCTACCTGCACCCCAATATTACTGCACTGTCGGAACTAGATGCACAAGCATTTTACTACATTCACATCAACATCTGCAAACCATGTGTACGTGAACAATACAATTTGATTGGATTTTGCACCTATATTGTAAACTTTCATTCATAGGTTGTAGCAACATGATGGGTATAGGTACAATTTGAGTCATGTAGTAGCCTAAACCTATCATTGTTACATTGAGCTGGGTGAATGTAATATTTAATGACAGTCATCCAATATGCTGTAATAGAAAAAAGGCCATGCTCATGAAAAACAAAATCCTATCTGTATACCCAGTCATGTGAAATCCATAGATTAGGGCCTTACGAATTTATTTCAATTGATTAATTAAAATCAAAATCAAAATGTTATTTGTCATATGTGCCGAATACAACAGGTGTAGGAAAAATAAATAAATAAATGAAAGTAAAAATAATTAAAGAGCAGCAGTGAAATAACAATAGTGAGGCTATATACAGGGGGTATGTTATGTATTACTTCTTACATTGTTACCCCGAGAAATCTTAAGTTTTATTACATACAGCCGGGGGGAACTATTGGATATAAGAGCAACTTCAACTTAACATTACGACCTGGAATACAACTTTCCCGAAGCGGATCCTCTGTTTCGTCTACCAACCAGGACAATCGACCGGATCCCAGCCGGCGGCCAAAACAACGGCGGCGCAAGAGAAGAGGCAGACGAGGTGGTTTTCTGGTCAGGTTCCGTAGACGGCACATTGCGCACCGCTCCCGAGTATACTACTTGCCAATGTCCAGTCTCTGAACAACCAGGTAGACGAAATCCGAGCAAGGGTCTCCTTCCAGAGAGACATCAGCGATTGCAACGTTCTTTGCTTCATGGAAACATGGCTCACTCAGGACACGATATCAGAGTCGGTACAGCCACCTGGTTTCTTCACGCATCGCACAGACAGAAACAAACACCTATCTGGTAAGAAGAAGGGCGGGGGTGTATGCCTTATGATTAACGAGACGTGGTGTGATCCTAACAACATACAGGAACTCAAGTCCTTTTGTTCACCTGACCTAGAAATCCTTACAATCAAATGCCGACCGCATTATCTACCAAGAGAATTCTCTTTGATTATAATCCCAGTCGCATATATCCCCACTCAAGCTGACACATCGACGGCACTGAAAGAAATTCATTGGACTCTATGTAAACTGGAAACCACATATCCTGAGGCTGCATTTATTGTGGGTGGGGATTTTAACAAGGCTAATCTGAAAACAAGGCTCCCTAAATTTTATCAGTATATCGAATGTCCGACCCGGGCCGGCAAAATCCTGGATCATTGTTATTCTAACTTCCGCGACGCATACAAGGCCATTCTCCGTATCCCTTTCGGCAAATCTGAACATGACTCCATTTTGTTGCTCCCAGCCTACAGACATAAACTAAAACAGGAAATGCCCGTGCTCAGGTCTGTTCAACGTTGGTCCAACCAATCTGATTCCACGCTTCACGATTGTTTCGAGCATGTGGACTGGGATATGGTCCGGACAGCATCTGACAACAACATTGATGTGTACGCTGATTTGGTGAACGAGTTCATTAGCAAGTGCATCGGTGATGTTGTACCCATAGCAACTATTAAAACCTTTCCCAACCAGAAACCGTGAATTGATGGCAGCATTTGTGCAAAATTGAACGCGCGAACCACTGCTTTTAACCAGGGTAAGGCGACCGGAAACATGACTGAATACAAACAGTGTAGCTATTCCCTCCGCAAGGCAATCAAACAAGCTAAGCGTCAATATAGAGACAAAGTAGAGTCACAATTCAATGGCTCAGACACGAGAGGTATGTGGCAGGGTCTACAGTCAATCACGGACTACAAAAAGAAAACCAGCCCCGTCGCGGACAACGATGTCTTGCTCCCAGACAAATTAAACAACTTCTTTGCTCGCTTTGAGGACAATACAGCGCCACCGACATGGCCCGCTACCAAAACCTGCGGGCTCTCCTTCACCACAGCCAACGTGAGGAAAACATTTAAATGTGTTAACCCTCGCAAGGCTGCCGGCCCAGATGGCATCCCTAGCCGTGTCCTCAGAGCATGCGCAGACCAGCTGTCTGGTGTGTTTACTGACATATTTAAATAAGCAATAAAACAGGCCTTCTTTAGACTAGTTGGAGGATCAGCGTTTGCGGGTTCCATTACAGGCTCAAAATGGCCAGATACGAAGAACTTTCTTCTGAAACTCTTCAGTCTATTCTTGTTCTGATAAATGAAGAATATTCCATGCGAGAAATTTCCAAGAACCTGAAGATCTCGTACAACGATGTGTACTACTCCCTTCACAGAACAGAGCAAACTGTCTCTAATCAAAATAGAAAGAGGAGTGGGAGGCCCTGGTGAACAACTGAGCAAGAGGACAAGTACGTTAGAGTGTCTAGTTTGAGAACCAGACGCCTCACAAGTCCTCAACTGGCAGCTTCATTAAATAGTACCCGCAAAACACCAGTCTCTACGTCAACAGTGAAGAGGCAACTCCTGGATGCTGGCCTTCTAGGCAGAGTTGCAAAGAAAAATCCACATCTCAGACTGGCCAATAAAAATAAAAGATTAAATGGGCAAAAGAGAAAAAGAGAGACTGGGAAAAGCAGGAGCTGAGAACAAAAATGCTGGTTGACTTGACGAACTGGCAACAGACAAACAGAGAACACAGGTATAAATACACATGGGATAATAGTGAAGATGAGCGACACCTGGACGGGAGTGGAGATAATCACAAAGACGGGTGAAACAGATCAGGGTGTGACACACTAACATGGATGTAAACAAATGTGTGCACACCAATTGAGAAAAATATGCTTTTTTGTGTGTATGTTTCATACAAACCTGGAAATATTAAAATTCAGATCCATGTCTCTTTTTTTCAGAGCCATCGAAACTCTCCTGTTTTGACTTGCATTTTCTCTTGTTCTTTTCACCATCCTACTGTTGTTCTCCCTCTCGATCATCTTTACATCCTCCCTCCCTGCTCCCTCTTTCTATCTAACTGGTCATCTCTGTATACCCGTCGCAAGACCCACTGGTTGATGCACATTTATAAAACCCTCTTAGGCCTCATTCCCCCCTATCTGAGATGTCTACTGCAGCCCTCATCCTCCACATACAACACCCTGTCTGCCAGTCACATTCTGTTAAAAGTCCTCTTTTCAGTTTGCTGCAGCTAGTGACTGGAACGAGCTGCAACAAACACTCAAACTGGAGAGTTTTATCTCTTCATTCAAAGACTCAATCATGGACACTCTTACTGACAGTTGTGGCTGCTTTGGGTAATGTATTATTGTCTCTACCTTCTTGACCTTTGTGCTGTTGACTGTGCCCAATAATGGTAGGAATCATTGTAAATAAGAATTTGTTGTTAACGGACTTGCCTTGTTAAATAAAGGCTACATAACAAAACATTTTTTTATTCATCTTTACATCCTTCCTCCCTGCTCCTTCTCTCTATCATCGTTACATCCTCCCTGCTCCCTCCCTCGCTCTTCTTCTCCTCCTTGACATATAATATGTTATTTATGGGGCTCAAAGGGAATTATTCACTGGCTCCTGGGGGGCTCTGACAAGGTCTCTCTCTCTCTCTCTTTATCTCTCTTCTGTCTGAACCATAATTGATTAGGTTAAGCATCGAGAGAGGGAAGGTCATGCCTGGAGCGAGAGAGAGAGGAGAGCCACTAGACACAGAACCACACCTCTGAGTCTGATATGCATCCAGTCCAATCACGTCAAATCAAATTGTATTTGTCACATGCGCCGAATACAACAGGTGAATGCCATGAAAAGCTTACTTAGAAGCCCTTAACAAACAATGCAGTATTAAGAAAATAGAGTTAAGAAAATAAACTAAAGAAAAAATATCTATATAGGGGGTACCGGTACCGAGTCAATGTGCAGGGGTACAGGTTAGTTGACATGTGTACGTATGTACATGTGGGTAGGGGTAAAATGACTATGCCTAGTTAATAAACAGTCGGTAGAAGCCTGTAAAAACAAAGATGCAAATATCCCCAGTGAAATTAAAGGGCGCCAAATTCAAAATAAAAAATAGGAATATTAAACATTCATGAAAATACAATTGTCTTACATCATTCAAAGGCTTAGAATCTTGGTAATCGAACTGCATTGTCCGATTTACAATAGGCTTTACGGCGAAAGCATAGAATTCAATTATCTGAGGACAGCGCCCCACTTCAACGTATTTTTCAAACCAGCACAGGCGTCACAAAATCACAAATAGCGATAAAATAAATCACTTACTTTTGAAGACCTTCCTCTGTTTGCAATCCCAAAGGTCCCTGCTACACAATGAATGATAATTTTGTTTGATAAAGTCTTTCTTTAAATCACAAAAATTCTGTTTAGTTGGCGCCATTGATTTCAGTAATCCACTTGTTCAACACGCAGACAAAGGAATCCAAAAAGTTACCGGTAAAGTTTGTCCAAACAAGTCAATCCTCAGGTACTCTAATATTGTCACGACTTCCACCAACGGTGGCTCCTCTGCCGGTTCGGGCGGCTTTCGTCGGTCGTCGTCACCGGCCTTCTAGCTGCCACCGATCATCTATTTTCTTTCTGTTCATTTTCCTGATTGTTTGCACCTGTTTTCGTTTTGGTTAGTAGGGCTATTTAAGCCGGTTAAACCCGCCTCCTTTCGTGCGGAATTGTTTTTCTGTTTTTGAGAGCGCATGTACTTGTCCCATGTTTTGGGCTACTTTTGTGTTTGTTGTATGCCGTCTTGTTTTCGCCTGTGTGTTTGGGCGTTGGACATTGTATTTGTGTGGATTAAAGACGGTTGTACCGTTACTCTGCTCTCTGCGCCTGACTCCACATTCACCGCTCTTAGCGTCGTTAAAAATATCTAAATAAACAATCATATTTAACCTCTTGGTGATAATTAAGGAGAGTTGGGGTGCTAGCGCCACAGTCTCGACAACATCCGGGAACAATGTAGGGCGCCAAATTCAAAATCCAAAAGTAGAATTATAAAACATTCATGAAAATGCAAGTGTTGCACACTCTTCAAAAGCTTAGACTCTTGGCAATCTCACAGCAGTGTCAGATTTCAAAAAGGCTTTACGGCGAAAGCAGAACACTTGATTGTCTGAGGACAGCGCTCCATGTACTTCCCCCATTAGCATAATAATAAAACCAGCTCGGGTGTCACAAAACAAATAAAAAGAGCTAAAATAAATTGCTTACCTTTGATGATCTTCTGCTGAGGCCAATCCGAAGTGTCCAAGCAAGGCATCCAATGTTCCTTTTGTTAGAAAAAGTCCTAACCCTAACCCTAACCCTAAATCTCAGTTTGGTTGGCGCGTTCTGTTCAGAAAATCCACCGTCCACTCGCCCATTGTACAGGGAAGAGAAAGCGTTCAAAATATACCTATCAACAAATCAAACATCGTTTATAATGTATCCTTAGGTACACTTTTATGTATATTAACTATAATATTTCACACGGATAATATCCTGAGCGATAGAAAAATAAAATCCATCAGAGCGATCACGGTCTCGCAGGCGCAAAACACAAAAGGCACTTCCTCCCTCCACTTACATAATCTTCTTCTATTCAGTTGTTTTTCAAGGTAAACTCATCAAACCTTGTCTAAAGACTGTTGCCATCTAGTGGAAGCCATAGATTCTGCAACCTGGGTCCTGGATTAAAGCAGATCCCATAGACAACCATTGGAAAAGAAGGCATGTCACAAAAAAGAAAATCTGGCCAGAAATTCCTCGGGTTTTTGCCTGCCATGTCAGTTCTGTTATACTCACAGACATTGTTTTAACAGTTTTAGAAACTTAAGAGTGTTTTCTATCCAATAGATGGATATGCACACTAATTATGTGCATATCCTAGTTTCTGGGCCTGAGTGGCAGGCATTTTACTTTGGGCAAGCCAGACTCTCCAAAACTCCCACCACTGCTGCCACTCCCTAAGAAGTTAATACGGAGACTAGTATGTTCAATAGGGAAGGAAAATAACAAAACACTACTTTTGTCATGGAGCTCCCCTTGGAAAAACTACAAATACTTCTTAATTTTTTTCAAATAACAAGCCTGAAACCATGTATAAAGACTGTTGACATCTAGTGTAAGCCATAGGTACTGCAGTTTGGGAGGCAGAAATTTGATTTTTCAATAGCTTTACATTTTTTTTTTTCGGTTGGATTTTCTTCTGATTTTCGCCTGCTATATCAATTCTGTTATACTCACATTATTTTAACAGTTTTAGAAACTTCAGCGTGTTTTCTATCCAATGCTACCAATTATATGCTTATGCTAGCTTCTGGGCCTGAGTAACAGGCAGTTTACTTTGGGCACGTCAGACAGGCGGAAATTCTGAAAAAGGGACCCTAGCCCAGAGGGGTTAAGGAGCCTTTTGGACCAAGACTTGTTGTGCGGTAGCAGAAACAACAGTCTATGACTTGGGTGACTGGAGCCTTTGACAATTTTTTGGGCCTTCCTCTGACACCGCCTAGTATATAGGTCCTGGATGGCAGGGAGCTTGGCCCCAGTGATGTACTGGGCCTTACGCGCTATCCTCTGTATGAACTTGAAACTCTCCACCTGCTCCACTACAGTCCCGTCGATGTGAATGGGTGTGTGTTCGGCCCTCCTTTTCCTGTAGTCCACGATCATCTCCTTTGTCTTAATCACGTTGAGGGAGAGGTTGCTGTCCTGGCACCACACTGCCACATCTCTGACCTCTTTCCTGGCAGATGTGTTGTTACCTACCTTTACCACCTGTGGGTGGCCCGTCAGGAAGTCCAGGATCCAGTTGCAGAGGGAGGTGTTGAGTCCCAGGGTCCTTAGCTTAGGGATGAGCTTTGTGGGCAATATGGTGTTGAACGCTGAGCTGTATTCAATGAATAGCATTCTCTCATAGGTGTTCCTTTTGTCCAGGTGGGAAAGGGCAGTGTGGAGTGCGATTGAGATTGCGTCATCTGTGTATCTGTTGGGACGGTACGCGAATTGGAGTGGGTCTATGTGGGTCTGAAGGCGTCTGTATTGGCGCCGACAGAGAGGGCTGCCTCGCTTCTAGCTCTTAGGAAACGTTGCAGTATTTTGTATTTGTTATATTGTTAGCCCAGAATTTGTTTTGCATTATTACATACAGCTTTGGAAGAACTATTGGATATCAGAGCGGTGGTAACTCCCCAGCACTACCAGCATTACGACCAGGAACACAAAGCAGATTTTTTGTTTGCACCCCCCAGGGCAATTGAACTGATTCCAGAGGCCGACCCAAAACAACACCGGCGGAGGAGAGATACTTGGAGTGATCTTCTAGTCTGAATGAGGAGGCGTGCACACAGTATAATACTCGCTAATGTTCAGCCTCTGGATAATAAAGCTGACGAGCTAAAGGTGAGGGTTTCTTTCCAGAGAGACATCAGGGATTGTAACATACTCAGTTTAATGGAAACATGAATCTCTCTGGATATTCTGTCTGAGTTGGTCCGACCAGTTGGGTTCTCAGGTTATTGGGCAGACAGGAATAAATATCTCTCCGGGAAGAAATAGGGTGGTAGTGTGTGTTTCATGATTAACTTCTTAGGGAGCGGCTCCCGAGGTGGCGGTTTTGGAGAGTCTGGCGTGCCCAAAGTAAAATGCATGCCACTCAGGCCCAGAAAATAGGATATGCACATAATTAGTACTATTGGATAGGAAACACTGAAGTTTCTAAGAGTGTTAAAATAATGTATAGGAAAATAAAGTGGTGCGCATTCACAATCTCACTCGTCAAACCTTGCAAGCCAGACTCTCCAAAACCGTCACCTCGGGAGCCGCTCCCTAAGAAGTTAAGCATATCCCAGTTTAGATCACCTAACAGAACAAACTCTGAAGATAGATGGGGCAATCAATTCACATATGGTGTCCAGGGCACAGCTGGGAGCTGAGGGTGGTCTATATCAGGTGGCAACAGTGAGAGACTTATTTCTGGAGTGATTCATTTTTAGAATTAGAAGTTCGAACTGTTTGGGCATAGACCTGGAAAGTATGACAGAACCTTGCAGGCTATCTCTGCAATAGATTGCAACTCCTCCCCCTTTGGCAGTTCTATCTTTGGCGGAAAATGTTGTAGTTGGGATTGGAAATCTCAGAATGTTTGGTGGCCTTCCTAAGCCAGGATTCAGACACCACAAGGACATCAGGGTTGGCGGAGTGTGCTAAAGCAGTGAGTTAAACACACTTAGGGAGGAGGCTTCTGATGTTAACATGCATGAATCCAAGGCTTTTTCGATTACAGAAGTCAACAAATGAGAGTGCCTGGGGACACACAGGGCCTGGGTTTACCTTTACATCACCCGAGGAACAGAGGAGGAGTAGAATGAGGGTACAGCTAAAGGCTATCAGAACAGGTCGTCTAGTGCGTTGGGAACAGAGAATAAAAGGAGCAGATTTCTGGGTGTGGTAGAATAGATTCAGGGCATAGTGTGCAGACTGCGGTATTGTGGGGTGAGGGTACAGTGGAGGTAAGCCCAGGCACCGAGTGATGATAAGAGTGGTTGCATCTCTGGACATGCTGGTAATACTGGGTAAGGTCACTGTATGTGTGGGAGGTGGGAGAAAGGAGGAATCTGAGGCATGTAGAGTGGGACTTGGGGTTCCACTGTAAACTAAAACAATGATAACTATCCTAAACAACAGTAAACAGGGCATATTGACATTTGAGAGAGGCATAAAGCTAGGCATAAAGCAAACACAGGTGTTGATTGGGAGAGCTAGCTCAGACACAACGGGTAAGACCACAACAGCTAATCAGCTAAGATAACAACAACAGGTAAACTGGTGATGAATGGGCAAAGAGGGTTGGTTAGCTACACACAGGGCCTGAGTAGCGGCTTGGGCCAACAGATAAACAAAAATAAACAGAATGGAGTACTGTGATTAATGAATAGTCCAGCAGGCATCAGCTATGTAGCCGAGTGATCATAGGGTCCAGTGAACAGCAATAGATGGGGCAGGGAAGCCGCGAGGTACAGCATTTAAAGTTAGTTAGCTGGCCAGGGTTGGTAGAATCGTCTGCTCCGACGTCCGACAGAGGCCGGTTGCAGGCACAGCGGATGGAGTATTCGTCGGTAGACCAGTCGAGGTGGTACGACGGGGCGTCGTGTCGAGAAGGGGTCCAAGCCAGCTGGCGAGAGAGGTATTGTTGTTGTGGTACATTCCTTTGCTAGCCGGGAGATGCACGTGGCTCGTGGTTAACTGGTGCTAGCTTCGGGGCAGGGGCGTTAGCCACTATAGCCACTCAGTAGCAGCGATGAATCTGGTGCCAGGGTCGAGAGCTTATGGCAAGGAACCGGTGGAGTAGTGGGTTCTAGTCGTGTTTGGGAGGAGGCCGGGAGGTGGGCCTGGCTCAGGGTTGGGTCACTCGGTGGCAGCTAGCTAGCTGTAGAGATCAGGTGTAGTGGTCCAGGTTTTACGGCAGGGATCCGGCGTTGTAGTGGAGAAACAGTCCGATACAGGCAGACTGGCGAGTATTATCCAGGATAAAAAGGGCTGGTGTCTGTGCAGAAGGTAAAAGCCGCTAACAGTGGCTAACAGTGACTAAATAGCTAGTAGCTAAGTAGCTTCCGATGGAGTTCTGTCTAAAAGGTCTAAAGAATAGCGGTTCCGTAGCACATTGGGTGAGGCAGGTTACCGGAAAGTATATTTAATATAACATGGAGAAGAGATTGAAAATAAATTTGAAATATATACAAAAAGACGAAAAATACAAAAGTACACGAGGGGACGAACAAAAACACATCTGCACTGCTACGCCATCTTGTTTTTTTTAAAGTGAAGTGAAGCGGTAGTTCATCCGGAATATAACAGTTCCAAGATGACGTAGCAGTCGGACATCTGTTTGTCTTGTCCCGTCCCGTCCTATATCGTTTTCTTCGTATATATTTTGAATATATTTTTTATATTTTTATTCTCAGCTTCCATCTACGGATTGAACATACTCTCCTGCAACCCGCCTCACCCAATGTGAACTCGGATCTGCAATTTTTTACACTTTAGAACCGGAACCCAGAACCTAGCCAGCTAACTAGTAACTAGCTAGTAGTCAATTAGCTGCTAGCGGTCATCACCGTTCATTTGGACATCAGCCAGCCTCAGCCCGGTCAATTTCTGTCAGTCTGCACAACGCGATATCAACCCAGAGCATATCGGATTGCTTTTTTCTCTACCACATCTCCGGATTCCTACCGCAAGCTCGGAACCTTTACACCAGATCATCGCAGATAGCTAGCTGCTATCTGAGTGGCTACTCCTGGCTAACATCTGTCCCGAAGCAAGCACCAGTTAGCGTCGAGTTAGCCTTGAGCTAGCCCCATCTCCCGGCTAGCCGAAGAGGTCCATCAGCCAATTCTGGGGCTACAATACCTATTCTGGGGCTACAATACCTCATTTACTGCCGACACGGAGCCCCGCCAATCCATCACAACTGGTCTGCCGATGTAACCGTCCGAGGGGGTTTCAACAGGCTCTTCCGTTGCAACATCGCCCGGAGGCCCATCTGCTAGCCTGCTATCCCGGGCCCGGTAGCTGTCTGAATTTACGTGTCTCCAGCTCGCCTAGCTACTCACTGGACCCCATGATCACTCGGCTACACATGCCTCTCCCTAATGTCAATATGCTTTGTCAATTGCTGTTTTGGTTAGTCATTATTGTCTTATTTCACTGTAGACCGTCCAGCCCTGCTCAATATGTCTTAGCTAGCCCTTTTGTTCCACCCCCACACATGTGGTGACCTCACCTGGCTTAAATGGTGCCTCTAGAGACAAAACCTCTCTCATCATCACTCAATGCCTAGGTTTACCTCCATTGTATTCACATTCTACCATACCCTTGTCTGTACATTATGGCTTAAATCTATTCTTCCACTCCCAGAAATCTGCTTCTTTTATACTCTCTTCCAAACGCACTAGATGACCAGTTCTTATAGCCTTTAGCTGTACCCTTTTCCTACTCCTCCTCTGAACCTCTGGTGATGTAGAGGTTAACCCAGGCCCTGCAGCCCCTAGCTCCACTCCAAGGCGTTCTCATTTGTTGACTTCGGTAACTGTAAAAGCCTTGGTTTCATGCACGTTAACATCAGAAGCCTCCTCCCTAAGTTTGTTTTATTCACTGCTTTAGCACACTCCGCCAACCTGGATGTCCTGAATCTTGGCTCAGGAAGGCCACCAAAAATCCTGAAATTTCTATCCCTTACTACAACATATTCCGACAAGATAGAGCTTTTAAAGGGGGCGGAGTTGCAATCTACTGCAGAGATAGCCTGCAGAGTTCAGTTATACTATCCAGGTCTGTGCCCAAACAATTTGAGCTTCTACTTTTAAAAATCCACCTTTCCAGAAACAAGTCTCTTGCTAATTGTTATAGACCCCCTTCAGCCCCCAGCTGTGCCCTGGACACCATATGTGAATTGATTGCCCCCATCTATCTTCAGAGTTCGTACCGTTAGGTGACCTAAACTGGGATATGCTTAACACCACGGCCATCCTACAATCTAAGCTAGATGCCCTCAATCTCACACAAATATTCAAGGAACCTACCAGGTACAACCCTAAATCCGTAACCATGGGCATCATCTTAGGTAATGGCTCACATCAACAACATTATCACAGAAACCCTAGACCCCCTCCAATTTGCATACCGCCCAAATAGATCAACAGAGGATGCAATCTCTATTGCACTCCACACTGCCCTTTCCCACCTGGACAAAAGGAACACCTACGTATGTGAGAATGCTATTCATTGACTACATAGCTCATCACTAAACTAAGGATCCTGGGACTAAACACCTCCCTCTGCAACTGGATCCTGGACGCCCTGACGGGCCGCCCCCAGGTGGTAAGGGTAGGTAGCAACACATCTGCCACGCTGATCCTCAGTCCCCTCCTGTACTCCCTGTTCACCCACGACTGCATGGCCAGGCACGACTCCAACACCATCATTAAGTTTGCAGACGACACAATAGTGGTAGGCCTGATCACCGAAAACGGCGAGACAGCCTATAGGGAGGAGGTCAGAGACCTGGCCGGGTGGTGCCAGGACAACAACCTCTCCCTCAATTTACCCAAGACTAAGGAGATGATTGTGGACTACAGGAAAAGGAGGACAGAGCACGCCCCCATTCTCATCGACGGGGCTGTAGAGGAGCAGGTTGAGAGCTTCAAGTTCCTTGGTGTCCACATCACCAACAAACTAGAATGGTCCAAACACACCAAGACAGTCGTGAAGAGGGCACGACAAAGCCTATTCCACCTCAGGAGACTAAAAAGATTTGGCATGGGTCCTGAGATCCTCAAAAGATTCTACAGTTGCAACATCAAGAGCATCCTGACTGGTAGCATCACTGCCTGGTACGGCAATTGCTCCGCCTCTGACCGCACGGCACTACAGAGGGTAGTGCGTACGGCCCAGTACATCACTGGGGCTAAGCTGCTTGCCATCCAGGACCTCTGCACCAGGCGGTGTCAGAGGAAGGCCCTAAAAATTAACAAAGACCCCAGCCACCCCAGTCATAGACTGTTCTCTCTACTACCGCATGGCAAGTGGTACCGGAGTGACAAGTCTAGGACAAAAAGGCTTCTCAACAGCTTTTACCCCCAAGCCATAAGACTCCTGAACAGGTAATCAAATGGCTACCCAGACTTATTGCATTGTGCCCCCCCCCCCCGCTGCTGCTACTTTCTGTTTATCATATATGCATAGTCACTTTAAGAGTGGTGGGGCGCTAAAATGCAAGGCAAAATCCAAAAGTCGAATTATTAAACATGCACCAATATACAAGTGTTCATACTCATCAAAAGCTCTGCTTCTTGGCAATATCACAGCGTTGTCGGATTTCAAAAAGGCTTTACGGCGAAAGCACTACATTTGATTGTTTGAGGGTAGCACCTTCAATATTTTCCATAACCATGAAATCTTTAGCCAGCACGGTCGATAGAAAATGCATTTCACAGGGAAAACCTGTGCCTTACCTTTTGTAGAACTTCTGCAGAGGGCTTCCTAAGTGTCCAACGAAGACAATCCATGGGCATTTGGTTAGAATTAGTAATTTATTATATCCATAAATCTCTGTTTGGTTGGCGCCTTGTGTTCAGAAAATCCAACGTGAAGAGAACGAGTTCAACTAAACCTATAAACGTTTCCTCAACAAAACAAAAAACAATTAAAATGCATCCTTAGCTATCCTTTTCTGAATAAAAGTGATTATATTTCACTTGGATGGTCACCTAAATGTTATATAAGTCAAATAAAGTGGACCGCTCAGCCAAACGTGCGCCCAAAAACGTGCAACTGAAAAAGAGCTCCTCTCACCAAAACCCCTACCTATTGAACACATTGGTTCCGATTGCCATGACATCCAGTGGAAGCAATAGGTACTACATTCAGTGTCCTGGTATAAAGACTTTTCAATAGGCAGTCTCTCTAAGTGAGCCATAAGCCACCAGAATGACATTTCCGGGTGGAATTGTCTCTGGGTTTTGCCTGCCAAATGAGTTCTGTTACACTCACAGACAAAATGTTAACACTTTTGGAAACCTCAGAGTGTTTCCTATCCAATAGTACTAATTATGTGCATATCCTTTTTTCTGAGCCTGAGTGGCAAGCATTTTACTTTGGGCACGCACGACTCTCCAAAACCAACCCCTCAGCTGCCGCTCCCTAACAAGTTAACTATACATTCATGTACATACTACCTCAATTGGACCGACCAACCAGTGCTCCCGCACATTGGCTAACCGGGCTATCTATCTGCATTGTGTCCCACCACCCGCCAAACCCTTTTTTTTTACGCTACTGCTACTCTCTGTTTGTCATATATGCATAGTCACTTTAACCATAACTACATGTACATTTACTACCTCAATCAGCCTGACTAACCGGTGTCTGTATGTAGCCTCGCTACTTTTATGCCCTCGCTACTGTATATAGCCTCGCTACTGTCTTTTTTTACTGTTGTTTTTATTTCTTTACTTACCTATTGTTCACCTAATACCTTTTTTTTTGCACTATTGGTTAGAGCCTGTAAGTAAGCATTTCACTGTAAGGTCTAAACCTGTTGTATTCGGCGCACGTGACAAATAAACTTTGATTTGATTTGAGATATCATCCTGACCAACTTGCCCTCTAAATATACCTCTGCTGTCTTCAACCAGGATCTCAGAAATCACTGCCTCATTGCCTGCGTGCGTAATGGGTCCGCAGTCAAACGACCACCCCTCATCACTGTCAAACGTTCCCCTAAAACACTTCAGTGAAAAGGCCTTTCTAATCGACATGGCCCGGGTATCCTGGAAGGATATTGACCTCATCCCGTCAGTAGAGGATGACTGGTTGCTCTTTAAAAGTGCTTTCCTCACAAGCATACCCCATTACAAAAAAATTGAACTAAGAACAGATCTAGCCCTGGATTCACCCCAGATTTGACTGTCTTTGACCAGCAAAAACATCCTGTGGCATCCTCCATTAGCATCGAATAGTGCTCACGATATGCAACTTTTCAGGGAAGTCAGGAACCAATATACTCAGTCAATTAGGAAAGCTAAGGCTAGCTTTTTCAAACAGAAATTTGCATCCTGTAGCATTAATTCCAAAATGTTCTGGGACACTGTAAAGTCCATGGAGAATAAGAGCACTTCCTCCCAGCTGCCCACTGCACTGAGGATAGGAAACATTGTCACCACCGATAAATCTACGATAATCTATAATTTCAATAAGCATTCATCTACGGCTGGCCATGCTTTCCACCTGGCTACCCCAACCCCGGCCAACATCTCAGCACCCCCTGCAGCAACTTGCCCAAGCAAGTTATTGGTTAGAGCCTGTAATGGACCACAGGGTTAAATTCTCAGGCCGACTCTTTTCTCTGTATATATCAATGATGTTGCTCTTGCTGCTGGTGATTCTCTGATCCATCTCTATGCAGACGACACCATTCTGTATACTTATGGCCCTTCTTTGGATACTGTGCCAACAAACCTTCAAATGAGCTTCAACGGCATACAACACTCCTTCCGTGGCCTACAACTGCTTTTAAATGCTTGTAAAGCTATGTGCATGCTCTTAAACCGATTGCTGCCCGCACCCTCCCGCCCGACTTGCATCACTACTCTGGACGGTTCTGACTTAGAACATGTGGACAACTACAAATACCTAGGTGTCTGGTTAGACTGTAAACTCTCCTTCCAGACTCACATTAAGCAACTCCAATCCAAAATTAAATCTAGAATCGGCTTCCTATTTTGCAAACAAAGCCTCCTTCACTCATGCTGCCAAACATACCCTCGTAAAACTGACTAGCCTACCGACCCTTGACTTCGGCGATGTCATTTACAAAATAGCCTCCAATACTCTACTCAGCAAACTGGATGTAGTGTATCACAGTGCCATCTATTTAGTCACCAAAGCCCCATATACTACCCACCACTGCGACTTGTATGCTCTCATTGGCTGGCCCTCGCTACATATTCGTCGCCAAACCCACTGCCTCTAGGTCATCTATAAGTCTATGCTAGGTAAAGCCCCGCCTTATCTCAGCTCACTGGTCACCATAGCAACACCCACCCGTAGCACACGTTCCAGCAGGTATATTTCACTGGTCATCCTCAAAGCCAACATTTCCTTTGGCCGCCTTTCCTTCCAGTTCTCTGCTGCCAATGACTGGAATGAATTGCAAAAATCACTGAAGCTGGAGTCTTATATCTCCCTCTCTAACTTGAAGCATCAGCTGTCAGAGCAGCTTACCGATCACTGTACCTGTTCACATCCAATCTGTAAATAGCATAGCCAACTACCTCATCCCCATATTGTTACTTATCCTCTTGCTCTTTTTGCAGTATCTCTACTTGCACATCATCATCTGCACATTGTAATTGTAATAAATTGTAATTTATTTAGCCTCTATGGCCTATTTATTGCCTTACCTTTTTTTTATTTTTATTTTGTTTCACCTTTATTTAACCAGGTAGGCAAGTTGAGAACAAGTTCTCATTTACAACTCCTTACTCTTCTACATCTGCACACACTGTACATAGATTTTTATATTGTGTTATTGACTGTACGTTTGTTTATGTGTAACTCTGTGTTATTGTTTTTGTCTCACTTCTTTGCTTTATCTTAGCCAGGTTGCAGTTGTAAATGAGAACTTGTTCTCAACTGGCCTACCTGGTTAAATAAAGGTTACATTTTTTTAAATAACACGTTTAGTGAAGCGGTAGTTAATGGAAAATATAACACATTTAGTGAAGTGGTGTCACGTACTGGCCATAGATAGCCCTTTTGGCTGCTCATTGGTGTTTTTGGTCAGGATGTGATCAGGGGTGTTTTTGGTTCTATGGTTATATTTCTATGTTGGTTGGTTTGGGTTCCCAAATAGAGGCAGCTGTTAGTCGTTGTCTCTAATTGGGAATCCTATTTAAGTTGGTCCCCTGCCCCACTTGCCTGGTGGGTTATTGTTTGCATTTGTGTGTGTACCTGGGTGTGCCACACCTGCGTGACGGTTTGTTTCATTGTTTATTGCTTTTTCCAGTTTGCACTTTAAATAAAGTATGTATACTGGAACCCTCACTGCGTCTTGGTCCGCTCCACCAGAAAACCGTGACAGAATAACCCACCTAAAAAGGACCAAGCAGTGGGGTCAGCAGAAATCGTGGACATGGGAGAAAATCCTGGCTGGAGAAGGACCCTGGAGGAAGGCTGGGGAGTATCGCCGTCCCAGGGATGAATTGGAGTTATTCGAGGCAGAGCGGCAGAAGTACGTGGGAACACAGCTGGCGAGGAAGCCCCCCCCAAAAGTGGCACACAGGGAGTTTAGCGATGCCAGTTTGGAGGCCTGAGCCAACTCCCCGTGCTTACCGGAATGAGTCGCGCACTGGTCAGGCACCGTGCTATGCAGTGAAGCGCACGGTGTCTCCAGTGCGCGCTCAGAGACCGGTACGGACTGTTCCTGCTCCTCGCACCAGGCCCCCTGTGCGCATCGCGAGCCCAGCATGGCCTGTTCCTGCTCCTCGCACCAGGTCCCCTGTGCGCATCGCGAGCCCAGCACGGCCTGTTTCTGCTCCCCGCACCAGGCCCCCTGTGCGCATCGCGAGCCCAGCACGGCCTGTTCCTGCTCCCCGCACCAGGTCCCCTGTGCGCATCGAGAGCCCGGCACGTCCTGTCCCTGCTCCACGCATCAAGTCCCCTGTGCGCATCGAGAGCCCGGCACGTCCTGTCCCTGCTCCACGCACAAGGTCACCTGTGCGCCTTCAGAGCCCGGCACGGCCTGTCCCTGCTCCACGCATCAGGTCCCCTGTGCGCATCGAGAGCCCGGCACGTCCTGTCCCTGCTCCACGCATCAGGTCCCCTTTGCGCATCGAGAGCCCAGCACGCGTCCTGTCCCTGCTCCACGCATCAGGTCCCCTTTGCGCATCGAGAGCCCGGCACGTCCTGTCCCTGCTCCACGCATCAGGTCCCCTTTGCGCATCGAGAGTCCAGCACGTCCTGTCCCTGCTCCACGCATCAGGTCCCCTTTGCGCATCGAGAGCCCGGCACGTCCTGTCCCTGCTCCACGCATCAGGTCCCCTTTGCGCATCGAGAGCCCGGCACGTCCTGTCCCTGCTCCACGCATCAGGTCCCCTTTGCGCATCGAGAGCCCAGCACGTCCTGTCCCTGCTCCACGCATCAGGTCCCTTTGCGCATCGAGCCCGGCACGTCCTGTCCCTGCTCCACGCATCAGGTCCCCTTTGCGCATCGAGAGCCCAGCACGTCCTGTCCCTGCTCCACGCATCAGGTCCCCTTTGCGCATCGAGAGCCCGGCACGTCCTGTCCCTGCTCCACGCATCAGGCCCCCTGTGCGCATTGAGAGACCGGCACGGACTGTTCCTGTTCCACGCACCAGGCCTCTAGGGTGTCGTCCCAGCCTGGCACGTAATGATCCTGTTCCACGCACCAGGCCTCTAGGGTGTCGTCCCAGCCTGGCACGTAATGTTCCTGCTTCACGCACCAAGCCTCTAGGGTGTCGTCCCAGCCTGGCACGGACTGTTCCTGTTCCACGCACCAGGCCTCTAGGATGTCGTCCCAGCCTGGTACGTACTGTTCTCGCTTCACGCACCAGGTCTCTAGGATGTCGTCCCAGCCTGGTACGTACTGTGCCTGCTTCACACACCAGGCCTCTTGGGTGTCGCCCCAGCCTGGCACGTACTGTTCCTGCTCCATGTACGGAGCCGCCGCCAAAGGCGAAGACCCACCCGATAGACCCTCCCAGTGACTTTTGGGCGCGGTCGGAGTCCGTGCCTTTGGGGGGCGTATTGTCACGTCCTGGCCATAGATAGCCCTTTTGGCTGCTCATTGGTGTTTTTGGTCAGGACGTGATCAGGGGTGTTTTGGTCTATGTTTGTATTTCTATGTTGGTTGGTTTGGGTTCCCAATTAGAGGCAGCTGTTAGTCGTTGTCTCTAATTGGGAATCCTATTTAAGTTGGTCCCCTGCCCCACTTGCCTGGTGGGTTATTGTTTGTAGTTGTGTGTGTACCTGCGTGACGGTTCGTTCTTTGTTTATTGTTTTTTTTGCCGGCACTTAATTATAGTATGTATACTGGAAACCTCACTGCGTCTTGGTCCGCTCCATCAACATGCCGTGACAAGTGGTAGTTAATGTGAAATATAACACATTTAGTGAAGCGGTAGTTCATCCAGAATATAACATGTTTAGTGAAGGGGTAGTTCATCCGGAATATAACATGTTTAGTGAAGGTGTAGTTAATCCGGAACATAACATGTTTAGTGAAGCGGTATTTATTCCGGAATATAACATGTTCAGTGAGGTAAATGCAGTGATGTTTTGCTGTTTGCAACTATAGTGATTTTGTAAGTTAATCGTACATAAAACTAAGAGCTATTGAAGGCCATGCAGAAATCCTCGACCAATAAAGAATACAGGGGAACAATGGTTCCAAAGCTAGAGTGCATGAGATATCGAAGGCCAGGACAAATCATACAGGAAAGAAAGAGCAGGCTACAAGAGAAATATCATCAGCTACAGTGTGGGCTACTACAACTTCACAGCACAAGGTGGAAACCAGAATAAAACCTTTTGAAATGTCATAGATTCCCCAGGCTCACAGACATGAAAGAGACCTTACAACGACTTCCTTCCTTCCTTCCAAATGACTGCATCCATCCGAGTGAGGCTCTGATAAGTGCACAGGAGACCTAGTGACTGTAATGGATAAAATACAGAAGAGTAGAGAGAGAGAAAGACCACCAGAGAGAGAGCAAGAGAGTAGAGTGACAGGGAGTAGAGAGAAAAGAAAGTAGAGAGAAAGAGAGAGAGACACACACACAAAATGTAAATACAACCTATATTTATGTTAAATTTCCCGTTCATACTTTAACTATTTGGACATCATTACAGTAGTATATATACATAATGACATTTGAAATGTCTTTATTCTTTTGGAACTTTTAGAAGTGTACTGTTCACTGTTAATTTTGTAATGTTTATTTCACTTTTGTTTATTATCTATTTCACTTGCTTTGGCAATGTAAACATATGTTTCCCATGCCAATAAAGCAAATTTAATTGAAAATGAATTGAGAGAGCGAGAGAGTAGAGAGATATGAGAGAGAGAGAGAGACCTAAGACAACAACATAGCAAGGCAGCAACAGATGACAACACAGCATGGTAACAACATAACAACAAACATTATTGGGCACAGACAACAGCACAAAGGGCAAGAAGGTAGAGACAACAATACATCACACAAATCAGCCACAACTGTCAGTAAGAGGGTCCATGATGGAGTCTTAGAATGAAGAGATTGAGATAAAACTGTCCAGTTTGAGTGTTTGTCAAACAGTGTGTCTTGTGACTGGTATACAGAGATGACCAGTTTACAGAGGAGTATAGAGCACAGCGATGTGTCCTAGAAGTAAATGTAAATAATGTAAACATATGTTTCCCATGCCAAGAAAACCCTTAAATTGAAATTTAATTGAGAGACAGTAGGGAGAGAGAGGAGGATTTTTTTGTAATTCCTTTATTGTCCCAACAAGTACAAACCCCACTTCAACAGACCTAGTACATAGAACCCCTCGTCCCCTGTACATAGATCCCCTCTGACGCCCCACACCCTTATAAAATCCCCCAGATGGTTCACCATCCCTTCACATAAAGTAAGCTCCAAAAGAATTGGGAAAATTACCACCACATTAGATTTTAAAATTACTATGAGGTTAAAGTTCAAGTGCAGTCTGTCAGCTTTAATTTGAGGGGATTTTCAATCATATCAGGTGAACCGCTGCATTGTTGGATGCATTTGCTGTTTGTTTTGGTTGCGTTTCAGATTATATTGTTCCCAATATAATATATTGTGTCATTTTTATTGTAAATAACAATAGAATATGTTTCAAAACACTTCTACATTAATGTGGATGCTAACATGACTACGGAAAATCCTGAATGAATCGTGAATAATGATGAGGGAGAAAGTTACGGAGGTCTTGGGATATGATATTTGTGCGTCAGTAACTTTCTCACTCATCATTATTCAAATTAATTCACATTTTATTTGTCACTTGCACCGAATACAACAGGTGTAGACCGTACAGTGAAATGCTTACTTACAAAACCTTAACCAAAAATGCAGTTTTAAGAAAATTAAGTCTTAAGTAAAAAAATAGATGAGTAAAAATAACAAATAATTAAAGAGCAGCAGTAAAATAACAGTAGCGAGGCTATGTACAGGGGGTACCAGTACAGAGTCAATGTTCTTTGTCTTGATCACGTTGAGGGAGAGGTTGTTATCCTGGCACCACACGGCCAGGTCTCTGACCTCCTCCCTATAGGCTGCCCCGTCGTTGTCGGTGATCAGGCCTACCACTGTTGTGTTGTAGGCAAACTTAATGATGGTGTTGGAGTCGTGCCTGGCCATGCAGTCATGTGTGAACAGGGAGTACAGGAGGGGAATGAGCATGCACCCCTGAGATGCCCCCGTGTTGAGGATCAGCATGGCAGATGTGTTGCTACCTACCCTCACCACCTGGGGGTGGCCCGTCAGGTAGTCCAGGATCCAGTTGCAGAGGGAGGTGTTTAATCCCAGGATCCTTAGCTTAGTGATGAGCTATGAGGGAACTATGGTGTTGAACGCTGAGCTGTAGTCAATGAATAGCATTCTCACATACGTAGGTGTTCCTTTTGTCCAGGTGGGAAAGGGCAGTGTGGAGTGCAATAGAGATTGCATAGTCTGTGGATCTGTTGGGGTGGTATGCAAATTTGAGTGGGTCTAGAGTTTCTGTGATGATGTGTTGACGTGAGCCATGACCAGTCTTTCAAATAACCTCATGGTTACAGACGTGAGTGCTACGAGTCGGTAGTCATTTAGTCAGGTTACCTTAGTGTTCTTGGGCACAGGGACTATAGTGGTCTGCTTAAAACATGTTGGTATTACAGACTCAGTCAGGGACAGGTGGAAAATGTCAGTAAAGACACTTCCCAGTTGGTCAGCGCATACTCGAAGTACACGTCCTGTTAATCCGTCTGGCCCATGCAGCCTTGTGAATGTTGACCTGTTTAAAGGTCTTACATCGGCTACAGTGAGCGTGATCACACAGTCGTCTGGAACAGCTGACACTCTCATGCGTGCTTCAGTGTTGCTAGCCTCGAAGCGAGCATAGAAGTTATTTACCTCGTCTGGTAGGCTCGTGTCACTAGGCAGCTCGTGGCTGTGCTTCACTTTGTAGTCTAATAGTTTGCAAGCCCTGCCACATCTGACGAGCGTCGGAGCCAGTGTAGTATGATTCGATCTTAGTCCTGTATTGATGCTTTGCCTGTTTGATGGTTATTCAGAGGGCATAGCGGGATTTCTTATAAGAGTCCGGGTTAGAGTCCTGCTCCTTCAAATCGGCAGCTCTACCCGTTAGCTCAGTGCGGATGTTGCCTGTAATCTATGGCTTCTGGTTGGGATATGTATGTACGGTCACTGTGGAGACAATGTCATCGATGCACTTATTGATGAAGCCAGTGAATGATGTGGCGTACTCCCCAATGCCATTGGAAGAATCCCAGAACATGTTCCATTCTGTGCTAGCAAAACAGTCCTGTAGCTTAGCATCTGCGTCATCTGACCAGAGATGCTAGTTCTAGGTCCCAAGAAACAAAGAGATCTTCTGTTGAATTTGACAATTAATCTTGATGGTTGTACAGTCGTTTCAAATAAAACTGTGAAGGACCTCGGCGTTACTCTGAACCCTGATCTCTCCTTTGACGAAGATATCAAGACTGTTTCAAGGGCAGCTTTTTTCCATCTACGAAACATTGAAAAAATCTGAAACTTTCTGTCCAAAAATTATGCAGAGAAATTAATCCATGCTTTTATCACTTCTATGTTAGACTACTGCAATGCTCTACTTTCCGGCTACCCGGATAAAGCACTAAATAAACTTCAGTTAGTGCTAAACACGGCTGCTAGAATCTTGACTAGAACCCCAAAATGTGACCGTATTACTCCGGTGCTAGCCTCTCTACACTGGCTTCCTGTTAAGGCTAGTGTTGATTTCAAGGTTTTACTGCTAACCTATAAAGCATTACATGGGCTTGCTCCTACCTATCTTTCCGATTTGGTCCTGCCATACATACCTACATGTACGGTACGGTCACAAGACACGCAGGCCTCCTTACTGTCCCTAGAATTTCTAAGCAAACAGCTGGAGGCAGGGCTTTGTCCTATAGAGCTCAATTTTTATGGAATGGTCTGCCTATCCATGTGAGAGACGCAGACTCTGTCTTGACCTTTAAGACTTTATTGGAGACTCATCCCTTCAGTTGGTCCCATCCTTCCAAGATGGCGTAGCAGTCAGAGGTCTTTTTGTCCTCGTCCTGTTGTGTCCAGTGTATATATATTTTTATATATTTTCTTTGCATATCATTTTATATATTTTTTCTAAAACTTAACTTCAAAACACTCTCCTGCAACCCGCCTCACCCTATTTGGTACGGATCTGTTTTTTTTAAAGTATTATCCACCTCGAATCCAGAATTCCCCAACAGAAGCTAGCTCACTAGCTAACGTTAGTATTTAGCTTACCATTGCTAACGGACAGCAGCAGCTAAACTTTAGCTCGGAAAAGCTCTCGCCGTTCGTATAACGCGACTCAAACCAGAGTATTCCGGACCTATTTTCTCTCCATATCCCCGGATTCCTACAGCAAGCTCTGGATATTTTCACCTGGATCTTGCAGCTAGCTAGCTGCTATCCATGTGACTATTGGCTAACGTTGGTCCCGGAGCAATGCACCAATTAGCCTGAAGCTAGCCTGTGCTTGGCTCATCTTCCGGCTGGCTGAAGAATCCCATCAGCCACTCCTGGGCTACAACACCTATCCGGACCCATCGCGACGTCACCTGAACGCCCATCAGCTAACTGCGGCCTGCTAATGTTTTGCTGTCTTGAGCATATCGGCTGCTAGCTAAACAGGTCCATCGGACAATTTCTTGGGCCGCTATTACCTATTTTGACAATTGGCCTGGTCCCCTTCACCACACGGAACCCCACTAACGACTGGTCTACCAACGGAAACGTACGAGGAGGGTATAAACAGACTTCCTACGTCTTTGTTAGCCGGCCTGCTAGCCTTTGCTAGCTTGCTACCCCGGCTAGCTGTCTGAATCGCCGTGCCCCGAACCAGCTTAACTACTAACTGAACCCTTATGATCACTCGGCTAAGCATGCCTCTCCTCAATGTCAATATGCCTTGTCCATTGCTGTTCTGGTTAGTGTTTATTGTGTTATTTCACTGTAGAGCCTCTAGCCCTGCTCAATATACCTTATCCAACCCTTCAAATCAAATCAAATTTTATTTTTCACATACACATGGTTAGCAGATGTTAGTGCGAGTGTAGCGAAATGCTTGTGCTTCTAGTTCCGACCATGCAGTAGTATCTAACAAGTAATCTAACAAATTCACAACTACCTTATACACACAAGAGTAAAGGAATGAATACGAGTATGTACATATAAATATATGGATGAGCAATGGCTGACCGGCATAGGCAAGATGCAGTAGATGGTACGGAGTACAGTATATACATATGAGATGAGTAATGTAGGATATGTAAACACTATATAAATGGCATTGTTTAAAGTGTCTAGTGATACATTTATTTCATCCAATTATAATTATTAGTGGCTAGAGATTTAAGTCGATGGCCGAACGGCATAGGCAAGATTCAGTAGATGGTTTAGAGTACAGTGTATACATTTGATATGAGTAATGTCGGATATGCAAACATTATATACAAAATATTTAAAGTGTTCCTAAGGATACATTATCAAAGATGTTTGATTGTTCTTGGACAAGTGTATAGGTATAGGTTGAACGAGTTCTCTTCACGTTTCAATGGGCGAGTGGACGCTGTATTTTCTTATCATAACGCACCAACCAAACGGAGATTTATGGATATAATAAATTACTTTTTCTAACAAAAGAACCATGGATTGTCTTCGTTGGACACTTGGGAAGCCCTCAGCAGAGGTTCTTCAAAAGGTAATTGATTTGTTTTCGCTGTGAAATGTGTTTTGTGTGAACCGTGATGGCTTATGAATTTATGCTAACGGAGATATTGGAGGTGCTACCCTCAAACAATCAAATGTAGTGCTTTCGCCGTAAAGCCTTTTTGAAATCTGACAACGCTGTGATATTGCCAAGAAGCAGAGCTTTTGATGATTATGCAACACTTGTATATTGATGAATGTTTAATAATTAAACTTTTGGATTTTGAATTTGGCGCCTTGCATTTCACCGGGTAGTGTATCACCACTCCCTAAGTAGTTAAGGGCAGGTTGGATTTGTTATTCCTTTTTCCGTATTTTATTAAATACGTTGTTCACTCATCTCTGCTTTCCTGCGCCTGACTTCTACACCAGCTACACACACCGGCATTGGATAGATGGGAGAGAGGAGGAGGTCTGCCAGCGCCTCCACCACCACCTCTACAGCTGGTTCCACTGTTCACCCCTCCTTCACCCGGTTCCAGCAGGATTCGGCTCACGCTCCCGAGGGAGTATGATGGGACGGCTGCCGGATGCCAGGGGTTCCTACTCCAGCTGGAACTCTACCTGGTGACCGTCCACCCGGCTCCTTTGGGACGTGAGAGTGTGTCCGCCCTCGTATCCTGCTTCTCAGGCAAAGCCCTGGAATTGGCCAACGCTGTATGGAGTGAGGGAGACGCGGCGTTGGATCATTACGCAGAGTTCACCCGCCGCTTTCGGGCAGTTTTCGACCACCCGCCTGAGGGTGAACGTCAGTTCCATCTGAGGCAGGGGATGAGGAGCACACAGGATTTCGCTTTGGACTTTCGGACCCTGGCTGCCAGCGCAGGATGGAACGACAGGGCCCTGATCGATCACTACCGGTGCAGTCTGGGCGAGGACGTCCGTCGGGAGTTGGCCTGCCGAGACACCACCCTCACATTGGACCAGCTGGTGGACCTGTCCATCCGGCTGGACAACCTGCTGGCTACCCACGGACGTCCGGATCAGGGCCTGTCAGTTCCATTCCCCAGCACCTCCGCTCCGACGCCCATGGAGCTGGGAGGTGCCGCACTTATGGGAATTTTATTGACCGTTCTTTTGCCCATAGTTTAGGGATCCACATTGTTCCTGTTGATATGCCCTTCCCTGTGCACGCCCTAGATAGTCGACCATTAGGGTCAGGGATGATTAGGGAGGCCCCCGCTCCAATTGACATGGTTACGCAGGAGGTCACAAGGAGAGAATCAGTCTCTTCCTTATTGATTCTCCTGCATTTCCCATGGTGCTGGGCCTACCCTGGTTGGCCTGTCATGACCCTACTATTTCGTGGCAACAGAGGGCTCTCAAGGGGTGGTCACGAAGGTGCTCAGGTAGGTGTGTAGGGGTTTCCATCGGTGCGACTAAGGTGGAAAGTCCAGACCAGGTCTCCACCGTGCGCATCCCCTCAGAATATGCCGATTTGGCTCTCGCCTTCTGTAAGAAGAGGGCGACTAAATTACCACCCCATCGACGAGGGGATTGTGCGATAAATCTCCTGGTAGACGCAGCACGTCCCAGGAGTCACGTGTATCCTCTGTCCCAGGAGGAGACGGCAGCTATGGAAACATATACACTGCTCAAAAAAATAAAGGGAACACTTAAACAACACAATGTAACTCCAAGTCAATCACACTTCTGTGAAATCAAACTGTCCACTTAGGAAGCAACACTGATTGACAATCAATTTCACATGCTGTTGTGCAAATGGAATAGACAACAGGTGTAAATTATAGGCAATTAGCAAGACACCCCCAATAAAGGAGTGGTTCTGCAGGTGGTGACCACAGACCACTTCTCAGTTCCTATGCTTCCTGGCTGATGTTTTGGTCACTTTTGAATGCTGGCGGTGCTTTCACTCTAGTGGTAGCATGAGACGGAGTCTACAACCCACACAAGTGGCTCAGGTAGTGCAGCTCATCCAGGATGGCACATCAATGCGAGCTGTGGCAAGAAGGTTTGCTGTGTCTGTCAGCGTAGTGTCCAGAGCATGGAGGCACTACCAGGAGACAGGCCAGTACATCAGGAGACGTGGAGGAGGCCGTAGGAGGGCAACAACCCAGCAGCAGGACCGCTACCTCCGCCTTTGTGCAAGGAGGAGCAGGAGGAGCACTAACAGAGTCCTGCAAAATGACCTCCAGCAGGCCACAAATGTGCATGTGTCTGCTCAAACGGTCAGAAACAAACTCCATGAGATGAGGGTGGTATGAGGGCCCGACGTCCACAGGTGGGGGTTGTGCTTACAGCCCAACACCGTGCAGGACGTTTGGCATTTGCCAGAGAACACCAAGATTGGCAAATTCGCCATTGGCGCCCTGTGCTCTTCACAGATGAAAGCAGGTTCACACTGAGCACATGTGACAGACGTGACAGAGTCTGGAGACGCCGTGGAGAACATTCTGCTGCCTGCAACATCCTCCAGCATGACCGGTTTGGCGGTGGGTCAGTCATGGTGTGGGGTGGCATTTCTTTGGGGGGCCGCACAGCCCTCCATGTGCTCGCCAGAGGTAGCCTGACTGCCATTAGGTACCGAGATGAGATCCTCAGACCCCTTGTGAGACCATATGCTGGTGCAGTTGGCCCTGGGTTCCTCCTAATGCAAGACAATGCTAGACCTCATGTGGCTGGAGTGTGTCAGCAGTTCCTGCAAGAGGAAGGCATTGATGCTATGGACTGGCCCGCCCGTTCCCAGACCTGAATCCAATTGAGCACATCTGGGACATCATGTCTCGCTCCATCCACCAACGCCACGTTGCACCACAGACTGTCCAGGAGTTGGCGGATGCTTTAGTCCAGGTCTGGGAGGAGATCCTCAGGAGACCATCCGCCACCTCATCAGGAGCATGCCCAGGCGTTGTAGGGAGGTCATACAGGCACGTGGAGGCCACACACACTACTGAGCCTCATTTTGACTTGTTTTAAGGACATTACATCAAAGTTGGATCAGCCTGTAGTGTGGTTTTCCACTTTAATTTTGAGTGTGACTCCAAATCCAGACCTCCATGGGTTGATACATTTGATTTCCATTGATAGTTTTTGTGTAATTTTGTTGTCAGCACATTCAACTATGTAAAGAAAAAAGTATTGAATAAGATTATTTCATTCATTCAGATCTAGGATGTGTTATTTTAGTGTTCCCTTTATTTTTTTGAGCAGTGTATCTCCAAATCCCTGGGGCAGGGATACATTCGGCCACCTCAGGGCACTATGAATACCTCGTCATGCCGTATGGGTTGATGAAAGCTCCATCAGTCTTTCAGGCCTTTGTTGACGAGATTTTCTGGGACCTGCACGGGCAGGGTGTAGTGGTGTATATCGACGACATTCTGATATACTCCGCTATACACGCCCCGAGCATGTGTCCCTGGTGCGCAGGGTGCCCTGGGCCCCAGGTCCAGATCATGAATCCTAGTGATGTCTATCTAAATGAGACCCAGATCCTGATCATATATCCTAGTGAAGTCTATCTTAATGAGCCGCAGGCCCAGATCATGAATCCTAGTGATGTCTATCTAAATGAGACCCAGATCCTGATCATATATCCTAGTGATGTCTGTATTAATGAGCCCCAGGTCCAGATCATGAATCCTAGTGATGTCTATCTTAATGAGTCCCAGATCCTGATCATATATCCTAGTGATGTCTATCTTAATGAGTCCCAGATCCTGATCATATATCCTAGTGATGTCTATCTAAATGAGTCCCAGATCCTGATCATACATCCTAGTGAAGGCTATCTTAAGAAGCCCCAGGTCCTGATCATGAATCCTAGTGATGTCTATCTAAATGAGTCCTGATCATACATCCTAGTGATGTCTATCTAAATGAGCCCAAGGTCCTGATCATTCATCCTTGTGATGTCTATCTAAATGAGTCCTGATCATACATCCTAGTGATGTCTATCTAAATGAGAATTGATCATACGTCCTAGTGATGTCTATCTAAATGAGTCCCAGATCCTGATCATATATCCTAGTGATGTCTATCTTAATGAGGCCCAGGTCCTAATCATACATCCTAGTGATGTATTTCTAAATTAGTCCTGATCATATATCCTAGTGATGTCTACCTAAATTAGTCCCAGATCCTAATCATACATCCTAGTGATGTCTATCTTAATGAGTCCCAGATCCTCATCATACATCCTAGTGTTGTCTATTTAAATGAGTCCTGATCATACATCCAAGTGATGTCTATCTAAATTAGTCCCAGGTCCTAATCATTCATCCTAGTGATGTCTATCTAAATGAGCCCCAGGTCCAGATCATATTTCCTAGAATGTCTATCTAAATGATTACTGATCATACATCCAACTGATGTCTATCTAAATGAATCCCAGATCCTGATCATACATCCTAGTGATGTCAATCTAAATGATCCCCAGATCCTGATCATACATCCTAGTGATGTCTATCTAAATGAATCCCAGATCCTGATCATTCATCCTAGTGATGTCTATCTGAATGAGTCCTGATCATACATCCTAGAGATGTCTATCTAAATGAGTACCAGATCCTGATCACACATCCAAGTGATGTCTATGTAAATGAGTCCCAGATCCTGAACATAAATCCAAGTGATGCCTATGTAAATGAGTCCCAGATCCTGAACATAAATCCAAGTGATGCCTATGTAAATGAGTCCCAGATCCTGAACATACATCCAAGTGATGCCTATGTAAATGAGTCCCAGGTCCTGATAATACATCCACGTGATGTTTATCTAAATGAGCCCCAGGTCCTGATCATACATCCTAGTGAAGGCTATCTTAAGAAGCCCCAGGTCCTGATCATGAATCCTAGTGATGTCTATCTAAATGAGTCCTGATCATACATCCTAGTGATGTCTATCTAAATCAGTCCTGAAAAAACATCATAGTGATGTCTATCTGAATGAGTCCTGATCATTCATCCTTGTGATGTTTATCTACATTTGTCCTGATCACACATCCTAGTGATGTCTATCTAAATGAATCCCAGGTCCTGATCATAAATATTAGTGATGTCTATCGAAATGAGTCCCAGATCCTGATCATACATCCTAGTGAAGGCTATCTTAAGAAGCCCCAGGTCCTGATCATGAATCCTAGTGATGTCTATCTAAATGAGTCCTGATCATACATCCTAGTGATGTCTATCTAAATGAGCCCAAGGTCCTGATCATTCATCCTTGTGATGTCTATCTAAATGAGTCCTGATCATACATCCTAGTGATGTCTATCTAAATGAGAATTGATCATACGTCCTAGTGATGTCTATCTAAATGAGTCCCAGATCCTGATCATATATCCTAGTGATGTCTATCTTAATGAGGCCCAGGTCCTAATCATACATCCTAGTGATGTATTTCTAAATTAGTCCTGATCATATATCCTAGTGATGTCTACCTAAATTAGTCCCAGATCCTAATCATACATCCTAGTGATGTCTATCTAAATGAGTCCCAGGTCCTGATCATACATCCTAGTGATGTCTATCTTAATGAGTCCCAGATCCTCATCATACATCCTAGTGTTGTCTATTTAAATGAGTCCTGATCATACATCCAAGTGATGTCTATCTAAATGAGACCCAGATCCTGATCATATATCGTAGTGATGTCTATCTTAATGAGCCCCAGGTCAAGATCATGATTCCTAGTGATGTCTATCTAAATGAGTCCCAGATCCTGATCATACATCCTAGTGAAGGCTATCTTAAGAAGCCCCAGTTCCTGATCATGAATCCTAGTGATGTCTATCTAAATGAGTCCCAGATCCTGATCATACATCCTAGTGATGTCTATCTAAATGAGTCCCAGATCCTGATCATACATCCTAGTGATGTCTATCTAAATGAGTACCCAATCCTGATCACACATCCAAGTGATGTCTATCTAAATGAGTCCCAGATCCTGAACATAAATCATAAATCATTTTTAAATCTTGGCCATGTTCTGTTATTATCTCCACCCGGCACAGCCAGAAGAGGACTGGCCACCCCTCATAGCCTGGTTCCTCTCTAGGTTTCTTCCTAGGTACTGGCCTTTCTAGGGAGTTTTTCCTAACCACCGTGCTTTTACACCTGCATTGCTTGCTGTTTGGGGTTTTAGGCTGGGTTTCTGTACAGCACTCTGTGACATCAGCTGATGTAAGAAGGGCTTTATAAATTAATTTTATTTTTTATTTGAGTTAGGAAAGCTAAGGCTAGCTATTTCAAACAGAAATTTGCATCCTGTAGCACTAATTCCCAAAGGTTTTTGAACACTGTAAAGACCATGGAGAATAAGAGCACCTCCTCCAGCTGCCCACTGTACTGAGGCTAGGAAACACTGTCACCACCGATAAATCTACGATAATCGATAATTTCAATAAGCATTTTTCTTCAGCTGGCCATGCTTTCCATCTGGCTACCCCTACCCCAGCCAACAGCTCTGCACCCCCCGCAGCAACTGGCCCAAGCCCCACCCCTACTTCTCCTTCACCCAACTCCAGACAGCAGATGTTCTGAAAGAGCTGCAAAATCTGTATCCTACAAATCAGCTGGGGTAGACAATCTGGACCCTCTCTTTCTAAAATGATCTGCCGAAATTGTTTCAACCCCTATTACTAGCCTGTTTAACCTCTTTTTCGTATCGTGTGAGATCCCCAAAGATTGGAAAGCTGCCGCGGTCATCCCCTTCTTCAAAGGGAATCCCACCGTACCTTCTGCACTATGCAATCTGGTTTCCGAGCTGGACATGGGTGCACCTCAGCCACGCTCAAGGTCCTAAATGATATCATAACCACCATCGATAAAAGACAGTACTGTGAAGCCGTCTTCATCGACCTGGCTAAGGCTTTCGACTCTGTCAATCACCGCATTCTTATTGGCAGACTCAATAGCCTTGGCTTCTCAAATGACTGCCTCGCCTGGTTCACCAACTACTTCTCTGATAGAGTTCAGTGTGTCAAATCGGAGGGCCTGTTGTCCGGACCTCTGGCAGTCTCTATGGGGGTGCCACAGGGTTCAATTCGGGGACGACTCTTTTCTCTGTATATTTCAATGATGTCGCTCTTGCTGTTAGTGATTCTCTGATTCACTGCTACGCAGACGACATCATTCTGTATACATCTGGTCCTTCTTTGGACACTGCTAACAAACCTACAAATGAGCTTCAATGCCATTCAACACTCCTTCCGTGGCCTACAACTGCTTTTAAATGCTAGTAAAACTAAATTCATGCTCTTCAACCGATTGCTGCCCGCACCCGCCCATCCGACTAGCATCACTACTCTGGACGGTTCAGACTTAGAATTTGTGGACAACTACAAATACCTAGGTGTCTGGTTAGACTGTAAACTATCCTTCCAGACTCACATTAAGCATCTCCAATCCAAAATTAAATCAAGAATCGGCTTCCTATTTCGCAAACAAAGCCTCCTTCACTCATGCTGCCAAACATACCCTCGTAAAACTGACTATCCTACCGATCCTTGACTTCAGCGATGTCATTTACAAAATAGCCTCCAACACTCTACTCAGCAAACTGGCTGTAGTCTATCACAGTGCCATCCGTTTTGTCATCAAAGCCCCATATACTACCCACCACTGCGACCTGTTGGCAGGCCCTCACTACATATTCGTCGCCAAACCCACTGGCTCCAGGTCATCTATAAGTCTTTGCTAGGTAAAGTCCCGCCTTATCTCAGCTCACAGGTCACCATAGCAACACCCACCCATAGCACGCGCTCCAGCAGGTATATTTCACTGGTCATCCCCAAAGCCAACACTTCCTTTGGCCGCCTTTCCTTCCAGTTCTCTGCTGCCAATGACTGGAACGAATTGCAAAAATCACTGAAGCTGGAGACTTTTATTTCCCTCTCTAACTTTAAGCATCAGCTGTCAGAGCAGCTTACTGATCACTGTACCTGTACACAGCCCATCTGTAAATAGCACACCCGACTACCTCATCCCCATATTGTTATTTATCCTCTTGCTCTTTTGCACCCCAGTATCTCTACTTGCACTTCATCATCTGCACATCCATCACTCCAGTGTTAATGCTAAATTGTAATTATTTCACCTCTACGGCCTATTTATTGCCTTACCTCCCTAATCTACATTTGCACACGCTGTATATAGATTTTTCTATTGTGTTATTGACTGTACGTTTGTTTGTTTATGTGTAACTCTGTGTTGTTTTTGTCGCACTGCTTTGCTTTATCTTGGCCAGGTCGCAGTTGTAAATGGGAACTTGTTCTCAACTGACCTACCTGGTTAAATAAAGGTGAAATATTTTTTTAATAAAAGCTCTATGCTATAATACACCTTTAACTCTATGATATATTACACATTTAATAACTCTATTATATATAATCACAGGCTACTGCATACTGTACCTATCACCTCCATTGAAATCGCAAGCTACTGCATACCTATCACCTGCCTTGGCCCTGAGACAGTTGCCTATCATTTGACAGGTATCAATTTTAGAAGGCATCAATCCACATATCCTTTACCTTGCATGGTACACGCTGCTGGATTTTGAAATATAATTTATTATATTAGTTTATCTCATTCTCAACACCTTGTATTAAACAACAATAGTCGACAAACAAATCGTGCACTCTACTCGATGTTGGAAACATCACATTCAGGGCTGTCTACCCAGCAGGACCTTCAGACTCCAGCTGCTTTCTGGAACTAGTGGAAATGACTAGGAGCTCTGCTCTCCTGGCTCTAGAACGAGGCAGAACGCGACTGCAGAAAATAAGCTGCTGAGTCAAACAGGCGCGCGGACGCTGTTTTTATCCGTTTCAGACCGCATTCGGTGACGGACTGAAAGGTCCCCGAAGTGGAGGCCTAGCTGAACTCCTCCGGAAAGCAACGGACAGTTTAGAAATCGGCAGGAGACTACAACGAAGGGTGCGAAGGATGTTCTATTCACGTCGTCGTCGCATTCTGTAGACAGACGGAGAGAAAAGGAGCCCTTGGAATCAAGCTTGGGCGACAGAGACTTGGTTAGATTCTCTGACACCGGGAGTGGACGTGAATTACGAAGGAAGCACCTGCCTGTTCCCTGCTTTTAGCGGTGAGTAGTGATACTTGAGTGTAATGTTTTCATGGTGTTTTGTTTGGATGGATGAGAGAGGGGTTTAGAGCTGTGAGGTTATAGGAGCGCCGAGCTTCAAGGCAAGGCATGCTCTCCTCTGGGAGAGACAAGTCTTCAGGTAGCCTGTTACATAACAATACTGTCATAAGAAGAAGAAAATACGGCTAGTTTATTTTCTAAATAAGAAATACTTGTCTTACTATAAGTTTCACAACAAAAGACAAGATATTACTTCTTGCTGTGTTTAGTTTTAGCTACAGTAGAATATATTGTGTGACAATGATTACACCACAGTTAATTGTTGATAGGTACAGACCCATTCAGCCTACTTTCAGATGAGTTAGTTAGAGCCTTTTGTCTTCGCTATGTTTGTCTTCTCTTTCAGGAAAACACTTACTTAGCCAAAACAATAATGAACACCATTGTTTCAGATTCTCCTCAATTTGTAGTTGCTGCAATAGCAAGATATTTATTTTGAAAACCTAACCCCATATGTGAGCAGTAGTAAGACTGGCCACAACAGAGTCGCTTGGCTTTTGTTATGCATTGCTTGCTTCCAGCGTTCACTAAGAGCGAGAGAGAAAGAGCGAGAGAGAGTATGACCATTCACTGACAGCTGGATTCAGTCCCTTCAGTGGACTTCTTGCTGTTAAGTGCTCCAGTCAGAGCCAGTTTAGAGTGGCCATTTCCCTACAGGGCAGGTAGATTATAATGCACACTTTTCCCTCTGTAGTGTAAGTTGCATTGAACGACTTGATCAATGTAGAATTGAGTCCAGTGAAGCATGGTGCTGTTTCTATGTGACGTAGCCTGGACTACACCCTAGACTACTGCTATATCCCAAGCCTGCTGCTCTCTGCTCCTTCCTATATATTTGGCACTACACTTCATCTAAGTTAGGCTGAGAGGGCTCTAGGGTTCCTGGAACTCAAATATTCATTGGTAACATACCTGATCTCATACACTTCACATTAAAACTGGGTGGGATGCGTAACGTTGCTCAAGCAGAGAGTTTTTTGAAAACCTTTTGAGGATCCATGTGGTCTAAATACAGAATGTTTTTTATGTGCCTTTGAAAGTATCTTTGTTGTCAAAGAAAGTTCATTTTAGCCTAAAAGCATTTGCAATATGTCATTGTACATTAGATCATTTCCACTGACTACCATCATCCAAGTGCATCAACTCACATAACCCTCAATGTTACTTGTAGTTAGTATATTCATGTTTAATGCACTTTAATGCAACACCAAGGTTGTGGGTTCGATTCCCACAGGGGACACGTACGAAAATATATGCACTCACTACTGTAAGTTGGTCTGGGAATCAGCATCTGCTAAGTGACTAAAATGTAAAATGTGTATTTGTTAGTGAGTAAATCCATCTCACTCAACAATTACTTTCCAGTATTTACATCCACTTTTCTCCTGCCTTGTGTGTTTTAGGGGAGTATGATCAATCTGGAGTCATTAAATTGGGCTCCAGAGAATTACTGCAGTGGAGCTCAAACACGCTCTGGGCTCCAGATAATTACTACAGTGGAGCTCAAACACACTCTGGGCTCCAGAGAATTTCTACAGTGGAGCTCAAACATGCTCTGGGCTCCAGAGAATTACTACAGTGGAGCTCAAACACGCTCTGGGCTCCAGATAAATACTACAGTGGAGCTCAAACACGCTCTGGGCTCCAGAGAATTACTACAGTGGAGCTCAAACACGCCCTGGGCTCCAGATAAATACTACAGTGGAGCTCAAACACGCTCTGGGCTCCAGAGAATTACTACAGTGGAGCTCAAACACGCTCTGGGCTCCAGAGAATTACTACAGTGGAGCTCAAACACGCCCTGGGCTCCAGATAAATACTACAGTGGAGCTCAAACACGCTCTGGGCTCCAGAGAATTACTACAGTGGAGCTCAAACATGCTCTGGGCTCCAGAGAATTACCACAGTGGAGCTCAAACACGCTGAACTTAGAGGAATGTTAAGTTAAAAGCAGGGGTGTCAAACTCATTCCACTGAGGGCCTAGTCTCTGCTGGTTTTTCCTTTCAAGTAAGACCTGGAGAACCAGGTGGTTCTCTAATACAACCCACACATAGCCTAGTGTATATACTAATACAACCCACACATAGCCTAGTGTATATACTAATACAACCCACACATAGCCTAGTGTATATACTAATACAACCCACACATACAACGGTTCTTGGAAGGTAGAATCAATTTCCACACCTCTTCTCATAAATCTTGTAAGTCTGGAGTTCTGATTCATTTAATTGTGTTAAGAATTAACAAAAATTCAGGAGAGAGGACCAGGCTTGAATGCGACCGCTTTAACTAGTTGCCTTGACCGCAGTACATCAACAAGCATCAGCTGCAACTCACTGGCCTCCACACCTGTTCTCACTCTCCTTAATCAGCACTGCCACCCTACTTAAACTTGACCAACCAAATATGAAGTTTGTTCTGCAGTGCATGTCACGGGATGCTGTGTGTTACTAGCGTTATCAAGTTTTGCTGAGCAAGTTTGCCACTTAGCAAGTTAATTGTAATGTTTTGTTGCATCTTGCACCTGCTTTCGTTCAGGTCTTCACTATCCTCTACTCTATTCGTTCAGGTCTTCACTATCCTCTACTCTATTCGTTCAGGTCTTCACTATCCTCTACTCTATTCGTTCAGGTCTTCACTAACCTCTACTCTATTCGTTCAGGTCTTCACTATCCTCTACTCTATTCGTTCAGGTCTTCACTATCCTCTACTCTATTCGTTCAGGTCTTCACTAACCTCTACTCTATTCGTTCAGGTCTTCACTATCCTCTGCTCTATTCGTTCAGGTCTTCACTATCCTCTGCTCTATTCGTTCAGGTCTTCACTATCCTCTGCTCTATTCGTTCAGGTCTTCTATCCTCTACTCTATTCGTTCAGGTCTTCACTAACCTCTACTCTATTCGTTCAGGTCTTCACTAACCTCTACTCTATTCGTTCAGGTCTTCACTATCCTCTGCTCTATTCGTTCAGGTCTTCACTATCCTCTGCTCTATTCTGTTCAGGTCTTCACTATCCTCTGCTCTATCTGTTCAGGTCTTCACTATCCTCTGCTCTATTCGTTCAGGTCTTCACTATCCTCTGCTCTATTCGTTCAGGTCTTCACTATCCTCTGCTCTATTCGTTCAGGTCTTCACTATCCTCTGCTCTATTCGTTCAGGTCTTCACTATCCTCTACTCTATTCGTTCAGGTCTTCACTATCCTCTACTCTATTCGTTCAGGTCTTCACTATCCTCTACTCTATTCGTTCAGGTCTTCACTATCCTCTATTCGTTCAGGTCTTCACTATCCTCTACTCTATTCGTCTCAACCTGGCTGTTGAAATCAGTTGCCTCTTGGTGTTGCATGCCTTAGTTTCAGGCTCTTTCCCTCGTTCCCCTCATTTCACGGACCAGCATGCTGCTTGCTTTAATGACATTTCCTCCCCGCCAACCTGGCTAGCTTTGCGACCTATTCCCAGCGTGCTCTTCTTGGTGCATTTCCCAACTATCCACGGGCCTGCTTCACCGACTGCACCATGGGAAATCTCGTGGCGATGAGGCTGTGCAGCCAAACATTGCTTTCTTAATCTCGACTATTCAAACATCGCCGGTACAGTATTTTATTTTCAATACATTCTGTATTAATTGCCATTCATGTTAAGAGTAATTGATATAAAGCAGCTTTGCGCTTGTCATTATGCGATGAATTAAAGCTTATGAAGGTCACGTGTGCCAGTCCATATGACTGCAGGCCTCACGTGGTATCAACTTGTTGCAAATTGGCCACATCCTGCCATCCTGCAGACCAGCCTTCTCACTCCAGAGATGTCATTCGTCATTGCACGGTGTCGTCCAGCCATGATTGTTCTCTCTTGGTATTTTGCTCTCTTCACCTAATCTACCAATAACTACTTCAACCTCCAGTCGGTTGACTATGGCTGCCCCTCCTTCCGGGACCATATCCACCTCCACCTCCACCCATGTTCCGCATGATGACAGCACGCAACCATGACAACATCCCCTGCTGCCTCCACTGTGGCATATTCATTCCAACACCACCAACTCATCCTCAAATCAGGCCTGAAAGATTTGGTCCCAAAGCAGCTGAAGACCTGGCTTCTCTCCCTTGGCATCCAACACAACCAACAAGTCCCTGCAGCTACAGCTCTCCCTGATGGCCCAGCAGGCCGGTTTTCTGTCTCCCCCCTCTAATACCTGACGCTAGTACATGTCCTCTTCTGCTCTCTCACTGCCCCAGTCTCTGCCTCCCTGGACCTTGACCACCACCCCAGCAGTGACTCACCTACTCTCTCTCTCAGCATTCTGCTTCCTCTAGTCCCCTCTCATGCTCTCTGCTGGTGGTGCAACTGGTTTTCTGGTTGTCTGCTCTGGCCTCCTGGCGATCTTGCCTGCTCCATCTGTACAGCCTTTGGCTCTTCCCCCATCACGTGACGCTGGCCTGTGACTGCTGCTCTGACAGCGTCTCACCCTCTATCTGCCAGTGACATTTCTCTTTCCCTCCGGTACCGCTGCCACCACTGCAGTGTCTCTCTTCCAGCAACAACTTCCCCACTGACTCATCCAGTTAAGTGCCCGCAACGGTCCGGCCCGTGGCACTGTCCTAGTTCAGTGAACCTACTGCCTCTCTGTTCCAGTCTTCACCTCTGGCCTCCTGGCTACCTAGCTTGCATGATCTTCACAGCCTCTAGCAGCGCTCCTCTTCTCATGTCCCTCTGGCCCTGTGCAGTGGCTCACCACTTCTCTCTGCTATTGACACCCTCAGGCCCCACTAGTCCAAGACCCCTGCTCCCATGGTGACACAACCTCCCCCTATCCACCTCTGGTCCCCACTGGCCTTATGACCGCCTCACCTTCAATGCAAGCAAAGACTGCTCAGTCAGCTATACGTGCCTGCTGCTCCAGCTGTGGCCTAAACCCAGTTCAGTGAGCCGACTGCCTTGATCTTTAATCACTAGGCTACCAGGTGGCAGGTAGCCTAGTGGTTAGAGCATTGGGCCAGTAACCGAAAGGTTGCTGGATCGAATCCCAGAGCTGACAAGGTAAAAGAAATCTGTCATTCTGCCCCTGAACAAGGCAGTTAACCCACTGTTCCCTGGTAGGCCATCATAAATAAGAATTTGTTCTTAACTGCCTTGCCTAGTTCAATAAAAAATACATCTTCATTTTCCCTGCTGGCCTCAGCCCTGCCTTCCGGCTCACCATTCCCTCTTGACGGCTGCCTCTGGCTCTTCCTCCACCAAACACTCCACTTCAATTTGCATCCTGGCTCTTCCTTGCTTCGCCAGCAGTTCCTACAAGGTCCCACTAGCCTCTCTACCAGTGATAACCTCTCCCCACCTCCGTTCACTGCGGCCCTGTCTTTGGCCTTCTTGCCGCTAGGCGTTGGAAGACTACCACTCAATCGTTATGGATCTGGCCATGGCGCAACAATCTGTCTTTCACTGCCTCCAGGCTCTTGCAGTGGAATATCTGCATGTACTGGGGCACTCTTGACAGCTGTAATATAGCCTGATCCAGTACCAATGATAGGATGGTATAGCTTACCTGCACATATTCATATCTCACTTGTTTTACACGGTCTGAGTTTCAATCCAAAGGGACTCTGTACAGCTGCTTCATCCTAATTATATTTTGATTCAGTAGACGAGATGGTGAGTCTCTTTGCACTCTGTTGACGTTTTGGAAAATGGTGTTATCTGCCATTATGTGGTCCTGCAGTTCTCTGAGTCTGCTGCAGTTATTTGCAATGACCAAAATTACAATGTGGGTCTCCTGCTCTGGGGTGAACAGTCGCCCTCTTCCACCAGATACTGGTTCTCTTGCAGTTCTGTGAAAACATTTGAATGGTTTTAGTGATAGATCCTTCTTATTATGAAAGTACAGTACATATTACTGTACCAGTAAGACTACAGCACTAACAGTTACTAACCGGTTCTCATTTGGAAACATCCGGATGATACCTGCAACAGTATAGCGGCTCAGATTTGGTTGAACTTGTTGGCCAGCCTCCCTCATGCTCATCCCATGGTTGACTACATGGTCAACCACAGTCACTCTGATTTCATCAGTTATTGTGTTCCTGACTCCTCTTCCCCGTCCTACTTCACCTCTTCCTGCTCCTCTTACTTCTCGCCCTCCTCTAGTTCTCACCCCTCTTACACTGTCCAATATTGGTCTCCATTGTTGTCCAAATCAAATGTTTACCTGTGGCCTATTTAGTGCTCAAGCTCTGATTTGTAAGTGAACTCATTATCTAAAAGTGTTCTCATGTGTCAATGTGGAAAGGCAATTGGCGAAATAGTGTAGCAATGTAGAGACCAATGTTTACAGTTTTGCTAGAAGTGTGTTATATAAACTGAGTGTAAAGCAGAGACCGTGCATTCAGTTTGGCACACTTGGTAAATGCATTGGCTTCAAGTGTTAATGGTTTCAGAGAGAGTGGTTCAAGAATCACTTAGTATTTAAGCATTCAGAAAAAACTAATATTGTGCATTGTCTTAAGGTGTTAATTCTGGCCATAGAAAGGTGTACATATGCAGGGAGTGACACCACACTGGGTTTTAGAAAAATCTAGAAAAGCAGAAATCTTCTCAGTCAATGAGCCACAGTAGGTCTCCCTGATGGCGTTCAAATCGTTTAGGAGTGTTTGGTAAGGCAAGGCAACTGCCTTGGTTATTGGTGAAGACCATTTTATTCGGGCCAGCTAGTAGTTCTTGAAATGTCAGTCCCATGTGAATTAGTTAGAATATGTGATCTGTTTCAGGATAGTATGCATATGCCGCAAGTCACGACTTCACAGGAGAGCTGTTTTAACTTTTCTTTTAACAAATGTTATCAATGTGTTTTTTTAGCAGAAATGCCTTCTGGAACATGTGAACTTGCATGTGCCTTAATAACAAACTTGTATGCCATCTGTACATATTAATAAAATGGTTAAATTACAAGCCTTGTTGGTTAAGCCACAGAAAGAGCCAGTTTATTTTATCATGCGTACACTACTCGCATTAAATGTAGCTGGCAAACAATAACACAGCTAGCTCTGCTAGCTAGTAACATTAGCATATCAAACATGAACATCTACCCCTCTCTAACCCAATGTAGCAGGTGTAAAATAAATGGCTGAAACTAGATCCCCTACATGCTGGTCTTGATGAGGAGAAACTGTCAGGGGGGAGATTCTCGTCTGCACTGTTCAACCAATCTAGTAAATGAGGAGAACGTGTTAATAGTGTGTCACGCCGTTAACATCCAAAGGTGGAAGTCGTGTCAGGCTTTTTCCATTTCCCCTGAAAACCAGAACATCCAGTTGGGAACTCTGCAGAGGCTAACCCCTATCAAACAAACCCCTATCAAACAAATATATAAAAGTTTGACTATTAAAGTTACCATGGAACAAACTAGGCTTCATTTGATCAATAACATGGAAGTCATTATCTTCTTAGGGAGCGGCTCCCCAGGTGACGGTTTTGGAGAGTCTGGCGTGCCCAAAGTAAAATTCCCCCCACTCAGGCCCAGAAAATAGGATATGCACATAATTAGTACTATTGGATAGGAAACACTCTGAAGTTTCTAAAAGTGTTAACATAATGTCTGTGAGTGTAACAGAACAGATATAGTAGCAGGCAAAAACCCCAGAAAAATCCATCCGGAATTAGTTTCTTTTGTCACATTGTCAAACAGAGCCAGTCTCCCTATTTATTTCAAAGGCAAGCAGCTCTGAGATTTTAGTACCTATGGCTTCCACTAGATGTCAACAGTCTCTATACAAAGCCAGGAAACGGTAGCCCTGACCAGAATGGATAGGAAGAAAATATGGTCAAGTGAGCTCAGATGTCAACAAGCTTTTGCGGGCGTGCAACCAATTGCGCGCTCCACTTTATTTTCCTTTCTTATCGTTCAGGCTACAATCCGGTTTAAATATTATAGTAAATATACATAAAAGAATACCTAAGGAAACATTACATTTTTTTGATTTGTTTGTAGAAATATGATAGGTATAATTTCAACGCGTTCTCTTCACGGTTCTATGGGCGACTCGACGGTGGATTTTATGAACATAACGCGCCAACCAAACAGAGATTTATGGATATAATAAATGACTTTTTCTAACCAAAGAAGCATGGATTGTCTTCGTTGGACACTTGGGAAGCCCTCAGCAGAAGTTCATCAAAGGTAATCGATTTTATTATTTGCGATTTTAAGTGTTTTGAGACCCGGGTTGGGTTATGGATTTATGCTAATGCATAAATATTAGAGGTGCTACCCTCAAACAATCAAATGTTGTGCTTTCGCTGTAAAGCCTTTTTGAAATCTGACCGCTGTGATATTGCCAAGAGTCAGAGCTTTTGATGACTATGCAAACACTTGTATATTGATTAATTTTTAATAATTCAACTTTTGGATTTTGAATTTGGCGCTTTACATTTCACCGGGTAGTGTAGCGCCCCACTGCTCCGTAATTAAGAGGTAAATGCAAAATTGCGACTGAAAACATTGAGAATTCCTGAGTTGATCAACTTCTTGCTGCACACTTCTTGCAGTGATTCAGAGCAGGCGGGTGGAAATTAAAGCTACGCAGACATTTCAGAATGTAACAGGCTGTTACTGCAATTTCAGTTGAAAAATCACTAAAATATGTCTATACTTCTCAGCTGTTTCAAAAACATTGCTCTGCTATTAGTAGTTTTACTGTATGAATGTTGGGCTCAATGAGACAATTCTGTTTACACTGCTCTGCTGAGAGGGGCAGCTGTCGGGTGAGTGTCGTGCGACCTCCAGAGGTAGTGTTCGAGACGAGAAATATGCAAGTTTACATTACAGTAATGTCTCTCGAGAATCTCTTGATTCTCATCAATGAGAATAGACCATTAATTGAACTTTGCATATGAGCGGAATAGCCTGTTGAGCGTTATTTTACATGTTGTGTAGAATAACCTACATGTGCTTTGATGGATAATGTATTCAACAGAACTGTAACTGGTGTGGTATCACTGATAGTTCTGTTATCAATATCAAATGATCTCCAAGGTCAACACAGGCCCTTATCATGAGTTTTTATTATTTACAATCAGACATGGATGCATGTGTGTTTTTCAGGACATTAAGTGTCTCACTGAGATGACATCTTGGGACCTCAGAGATGTGTTTTTAACTTCTTGGGGAGCAGCAAGGTGATTTGGGGTGCTAGCGCCCCACTCCCGACACTACCAGGTGAAATGCAAGGCAAAATCCCAAAATTGAATTATTAAAAATACACCAATATACAAGTGTTTCATACTCATCAATTGCTCCGCCTCTGACCGCACGGCACTACAGAGGGTAGTGCGTACGGCCCAGTACATCACTGGGGCTCCGCTGCTTGCCATCCAGGACCTCTGCACCAGGCGGTGTCAGAGGAAGGCCCTAAAAATTAACAAAGACCCCAGCCACCCCAGTCATAGACTGTTCTCTCTACTACCGCATGGCAAGTGGTACCGGAGTGACAAGTCTAGGACAAAAAGGCTTCTCAACAGTTTTTACCCCCAAGCCATAAGACTCCTGAACAGGTAATCAAATGGCTACCCAGACTTATTGCATTGTGCCCCCCGCTGCTGCTACTTTCTGTTTATCATATATGCATAGTCACTTTAAGAGTGGTGGGGCGCTAAAATGCAAGGCAAAATCCAAAAGTCGAATTATTAAACATGCACCAATATACAAGTGTTTCATACTCATCAAAAGCTCTGCTTCTTGGCAATATCACAGCGTTGTCGGATTTCAAAAAGGCTTTACGGCGAAAGCACTACATTTGATTGTTTGAGGGTAGCACCTTCAATATTTTCCATAACCATGAAATCTTTAGCCAGCACGGTCGATAGAAAATGCATTTCACAGGGAAAACCTGTGCTTTACCTTTTGTAGAACTTCTGCAGAGGGCTTCCTAAGTGTCCAACGAAGACAATCCATGGGTATTTGGTTAGAAAAAGTAATTTATTATATCCTTAAATCTCCGTTTGGTTGGCACCTTGTGTTCAGAAAATCCAATGTGAAGAGAACGCGTTCATTTAAACCTATAAACTTTCCCTCAACAAAACAAAAACCAATTAAAATGCATCCTTAGCTTATCTTTTATGAATAAAAGTGATAATCTTTCACTTGGATGGTCACCTAAACGTTATATAACTCAAATAAAGTGGACCGCTCAAATGTGCGCCCAAAAACGTGCAACTGAAAAATAGCTCCCCTGAATAAAACCTCTACCGATTGAACACAATGGTTCCGATTGCCTTTAAACTTTACATATACACTGCTGACATCCAGTGGAAGCAATAGGTACTACATTCAGTGTCCTGGTATAAATACTTTTCAATAGGCAGTCTCTCTAAGTGAGCCATAAGCCACCATAATGACATTTCTGAATGGAAAATTCTCTGTTTTTTGCCTGCCAAATGAGTGCTATTACATTCACAGACAAAATGTTAACACTTTTGGAAACCTCAATGTTTCCTATCCAATAGTACTAATTATGTGCATATCCTATTTTCTGAGCCTGAGTGGCAAGCATTTTACTTTAGGCACGCCAGACTCTCCAAAACCGACCCCTCAGCTGCCACTCCCTAACAAGTTTTAAAAAAGAGAGCATCTCCAGATCACATGTCGTAGGATATGCAGCCAGCATGTCTTGAGGATCACCAAATGGTGAACCGTAACAATTATATGTGCTCGCTCAGAGAGAACCAATATATTGTAACGTATTCATTGTAATAATGTAGTTACAGTGTATATATAACAGAATATTCCAAATATTATAATGACACTACTGCACTGGGTCTAAATCTTGCATTTAAGCTGGTAGTGAAAAAATATTGTTGGTTGTCAAGGATTTTCTGTGTGAAGTTTGAGTTTGTTAGGCATTTTCATGCTGCAATTTGACGACTCCAGAACCCTTCATACAGTGAGCCTTAGCCAATGAATTCTGCAGTGTCAAGTAATGTAAAGTATTTGATGTGTATTTGATTCTTTCTTGGTAGATTTGTTCTTCTTGTTTATATGTCTGATATAAACATGTTATTTTATAGACATGGGGTGTGCTTGACAATACAGTAAAACACCCTCCCTTGTCCACCCTGCCAGGGCCTCCCTCCTAGGGAGGTAAGTCATCCCACACAAGTCGCTGTGCAGGATGACTTACCTCCCTCTGGGACCAACTGACAAGTTAATTTATATAATTACTTGTCACTGTCTGCAGTCTGAAAAAATGGACTTAATTCACCATCCCCCTCTTGTCAGTGTAGTGTATGATTTGGATTTGATGCACAGTGAACCAAACACTGACTTTTGACTAAGTCGCTGTGATGTTGTCATGTCACAGTAGGCTGCAGTCAGTACAACATTTCTTCATCTTTGCACTCTGTTTGTGGAGACGCTGGTCTTTTCGATTCTAGTGTTGCTCCCTGCTTGTGTAAGTGTCAACATTCTTTTCAACTTGTATGATGAGTGGAAAGTGTTTTTTTTTTTATATTTCATTATGATGCTTTATACTAGTATGCTATAATTCCTGAATGCAACATGAAAAATAAAACGTAATTATGAAAAGTTTAGTTTTACCATGAATTGCTAAACTAGTACTAATTTTATTAACCATCACTCCTCCTGACTACATGGTCCTGTATGGCTCAGTTGGTAGAGAATGGCACTTGCAACGCCAGGGTTGTGGGATTGATTCCCACGGGGGACCAGTACAAATTAGACTATCTACTCACTACTGTAAGTCACTCTGGATAAGAGCATCTGCTAAATGACTCAAATGTACAGGGTTTCAAAAGCGTGAATTAATCTTCACCTCTGGCAACATTTTGGAAACATTTGCAAATCTTGGAAGAAGATTGCTGTGGTGATGGCAATAGCAGATAGCATGTTTTCCATACAGTAGGTCTCTTATGACTTGATCTCCTCTCTCTGTGCTTTTCTTTCTGTATATCATCCATAGTGACCTGCAGCCTGTTTGAGGGTTCGTCAGAGGGCATAGTGGGATTTCTTATAAGCATCCGGGTTAGGGTCCCGCTCCTTGAAAGCGGCAGCTCAGTGCGGATGTTGTCTGTAATCCATGGCTTCTGGTTAGGGTACGTACAAAAAAAAATATTTGATCCATTTTAGAATAATGCTGTAACTTCAAGGGGTCTGAATACTTTCCGAAGGCACTGTAGTTTTAGCATAATCAGATTGGTTCCGTCAACAACCAGAATCAATATCCATTGGTATGAAGTTTGTTGGTCTTTTATCCCAATGTTATAGAAAGGATTGCTGCAACAGCAGAGGTGTGATTAAAGTCTAGTTTTATTTAGTTTTTACACCAGTTAGAACACTGACGTAGCACACACCCACAAGGTGTGAGGGCCTACGAGCTTTAAAATATAGTAAGGATCCGTCTAGCAAGCCTCACGCCCCGTCTAGCAAGCCTCACGCTTGCTAGACGGGGCCTATCTGTACTACCATGTACTATTGCTTCTCGGCTTGCCGCTATCTCTACATACTCAGAAAAAAAAGATTCTTCATAACCCTTTGATTTTATCTCGCCTGCTTGATATAGGGAACCCCTAAAAGTTCTATATTGAACCCTTGTATAGGGTTATTTGATCAGAACCCCAAGGGTTCCATATAGAACCCCTTATGGTGCCATTTTTGAATTATCACTACTACTAATAAATAGTCATATTTCCAGGGTTGTTGCCTGGCTGATTTAGTTTTTTATGGAACAATACAGTGTGGGTTGTTGCCTGGCTGATTTAGTTTTTTATGGAACAATACAGTGTGGGTTGTTGCCTGGCTGATTTAGTTTTTTATGGAACAATACAGTGTGGGTTGTTGCCTGGCTGATTTAGTTTTTTATGGAACAATACAGTGTGGGTTGTTGCCTGGCTGATTTCGTTTTTTATGGAACAATACAGTGTGGGTTGTTGCCTGGCTGATTTCGTTTTTATGGAACAATACAGTGTGGGTTGTTGCCTGGCTGATTTAGTTTTTATGGAACAATACAGTGTGGGTTGTTGCCTGGCTGATTTCGTTTTTTATGGAACAATACAGTGTGGGTTGTTGCCTGGCTGATTTCGTTTTTTATGGAACAATACAGTGTGGGTTGTTGCCTGGCTGATTTCGTTTTTTATGGAACAATACAGTGTGGGTTGTTGCCTGGCTGATTTCGTTTTTTATGGAACAATACAGTGTGGGTTGTTGCCTGGCTGATTTCGTTTTTTATGGAACAATACAGTGTGGGTTGTTGCCTGGCTGATTTAGTTTTTATGGAACAATACAGTGTGGGTTGTTGCCTGGCTGATTTCGTTTTTATGGAACAATACAGTGTGGGTTGTTGCCTGGCTGATTTCGTTTTTATGGAACAATACAGTGTGGGTTGTTGCCTGGCTGATTTCGTTTTTATGGAACAATACAGTGTGGGTTGTTGCCTGGCTGATTTAGTTTTTATGGAACAATACAGTGTGGGTTGTTGCCTGGCTGATTTCGTTTTTATGGAACAATACAGTGTGGGTTGTTGCCTGGCTGATTTCGTTTTTATGGAACAATACAGTGTGGGTTGTTGCCTGGCTGATTTCGTTTTTTTATGGAACAATACAGTGTGGGTTGTTGCCTGGCTGATTTAGGTTTTTATGGAACAATACAGTGTGGGTTGTTGCCTGGCTGATTTCGTTTTTTTATGGAACAATACAGTGTGGGTTGTTGCCTGGCTGATTTAGTTTTTTATGGAACAATACAGTGTGGGTTGTTGCCTGGCTGATTTAGGTTTTTATGGAACAATACAGTGTGGGTTGTTGCCTGGCTGATTTAGTTTTTTATGGAACAATACAGTGTGGGTTGTTGCCTGGCTGATTTAGGTTTTATGGAACAATACAGTGTGGGTTGTTGCCTGGCTGATTTAGGTTTTTATGGAACAATACAGTGTGGGTTGTTGCCTGGCTGATTTAGGTTTTTATGGAACAATACAGTGTGGGTTGTTGCCTGGCTGATTTAGGTTTTTATGGAACAATACAGTGTGGGTTGTTGCCTGGCTGATTTAGGTTTTTATGGAACAATACAGTGTGGGTTGTTGCCTGGCTGATTTAGGTTTTTATGGAACAATACAGTGTGGGTTGTTGCCTGGCTGATTTAGGTTTTTATGGAACAATACAGTGTGGGTTGTTGCCTGGCTGATTTAGGTTTTTATGGAACAATACAGTGTGGGTTGTTGCCTGGCTGATTTAGGTTTTTATGGAACAATACAGTGTGGGTTGTTGCCTGGCTGATTTAGGTTTTTATGGAACAATACAGTGTGGGTTGTTGCCTGGCTGATTTAGGTTTTTATGGAACAATACAGTGTGGGTTGTTGCCTGGCTGATTTAGGTTTTTATGGAACAATACAGTGTGGGTTGTTGCCTGGCTGATTTAGGTTTTTATGGAACAATACAGTGTGGGTTGTTGCCTGGCTGATTTAGGTTTTTATGGAACAATACAGTGTGGGTTGTTGCCTGGCTGATTTAGGTTTTTATGGAACAATACAGTGTGGGTTGTTGCCTGGCTGATTTAGGTTTTTATGGAACAATACAGTGTGGGTTGTTGCCTGGCTGATTTAGGTTTTTATGGAACAATACAGTGTGGGTTGTTGCCTGGCTGATTTAGGTTTTTATGGAACAATACAGTGTGGGTTGTTGCCTGGCTGATTTAGGTTTTTATGGAACAATACAGTGTGGGTTGTTGCCTGGCTGATTTAGGTTTTTATGGAACAATACAGTGTGGGTTGTTGCCTGGCTGATTTAGGTTTTTATGGAACAATACAGTGTGGGTTGTTGCCTGGCTGATTTAGGTTTTTATGGAACAATACAGTGTGGGTTGTTGCCTGGCTGATTTAGGTTTTTATGGAACAATACAGTGTGGGTTGTTGCCTGGCTGATTTAGGTTTTTATGGAACAATACAGTGTGGGTTGTTGCCTGGCTGATTTAGGTTTTTATGGAACAATACAGTGTGGGTTGTTGCCTGGCTGATTTAGGTTTTTATGGAACAATACAGTGTGGGTTGTTGCCTGGCTGATTTAGGTTTTTATGGAACAATACAGTGTGGGTTGTTGCCTGGCTGATTTCGGTTTTATGGAACAATACAGTGTGGGTTGTTGCCTGGCTGATTTCGGTTTTTATGGAACAATACAGTGTGGGTTGTTGCCTGGCTGATTTCGGTTTTTATGGAACAATACAGTGTGGGTTGTTGCCTGGCTGATTTAGGTTTTTATGGAACAATACAGTGTGGGTTGTTGCCTGGCTGATTTAGGTTTTTATGGAACAATACAGTGTGGGTTGTTGCCTGGCTGATTTAGGTTTTTATGGAACAATACAGTGTGGGTTGTTGCCTGGCTGATTTAGGTTTTTATGGAACAATACAGTGTGGGTTGTTGCCTGGCTGATTTAGGTTTTTATGGAACAATACAGTGTGGGTTGTTGCCTGGCTGATTTAGGTTTTTATGGAACAATACAGTGTGGGTTGTTGCCTGGCTGATTTCGGTTTTTATGGAACAATACAGTGTGGGTTGTTGCCTGGCTGATTTCGGTTTTATGGAACAATACAGTGTGGGTTGTTGCCTGGCTGATTTCGGTTTTTATGGAACAATACAGTGTGGGTTGTTGCCTGGCTGATTTCGGTTTTTATGGAACAATACAGTGTGGGTTGTTGCCTGGCTGATTTCGGTTTTTATGGAACAATACAGTGTGGGTTGTTGCCTGGCTGATTTCGGTTTTTATGGAACAATACAGTGTGGGTTGTTGCCTGGCTGATTTAGGTTTTTATGGAACAATACAGTGTGGGTTGTTGCCTGGCTGATTTAGGTTTTTATGGAACAATACAGTGTGGGTTGTTGCCTGGCTGGTTCCTGAGAAGAATACCAAAGGAGATTAACTAACGTTTATCTGCCAAAATGAACACAAAATGCTATGCAGACATATTGTTACGTACACCTCTTGGAGGAGGGAATGCAACAGCCTGCTAGATCTCAACTCCCTGTGGAGTGAAAAAGTATGTGATCATAGGTGCGGGGAAGGACGACAGAGGCAGAGAAAAATACCTTTACAGGGAATGTATTATTCCTTAACACGGTAATGTGGGGAAAAAGGGCTGGATGGAACCAAATAAAGTAAAAATGAAAGTCCCCTCTCTTACCTTACCTGCCTTCCCACTAATTACCTAACTTTTAGTGCCATCTGGCACGCTAACCAAAATACAGGGGGGTGGTCCGCCCAGTTCTTACCTAGTGTGTGTATAGACAGATTCAATACTACGGGTTATGTATGCCCGCAGACCTCTTGCCTAAACACTCCCAAGGCGCCTTACCCCCGGGAACAAATGAAACAGAATAATTTACCAATAATTTACTTGAACAATTTCAATTAACCAAAAACACTGAGTCCTATTGGCCTACACATACCTCAGAAGGAGCTGCTACAAAATAATATCAACACAACTTTCACTGACCAACAACCATCACAGGACATGGGGAAGGAACACTGGCTGTTATCCAGCTGGAGAAGGAGTTGGTAATTGCAGAGACAGCTGTATCCCCTTACAAGCGGGAGGGGTCAGAGCTCCAATCAGTGATGGGGCCGACCAATCAGCCTCTTAGAATCCAGGATGCCATTTCCTGAAATACAAACCCACAACAACACAGAAACTGGGGAACGTAACACACATACTGTAATTATTATGATGTACAGTAGCTAGAAAGAACAACCTACATGCAGTTGTCAGCAGCAGCAGCCCGAGAGCCTCTGATAGCTGGGTTACTGCAGGACTGAGCAAAACGTAGATAGTGTCTTAAAAGTCATGCAATGATTAACTAGGCTATTGAATCACCAAGACGTATTACAGTGTACATAATTTATGATAAATCATTGAGATACATGGCTACCTCCTCCTCAGTCAGCCCACTGCACATCACATGCATTCAACAGAGGTCAGCAACAGTCTTCTAGTAGCTTCATGAAACATAGTCCCCTCATCTTACTCCACAATGAAATACTGAAATAAAAAGAACAATTAGCTAATTGCCAATGTCAGGCTGGGTCTGTAGTTCTATTTGCCATTCCAAATGGGCTCCTGAGTGGCACAGCGGTCTAAGGCACTGCATTTCAGTGCTTGGGGCATCAATACAGACACCCTGGTTCGATTCCAGGCTCTATCACAACCGGCCGTGAATGGGAGTCCCATAGGGCGGCACACAATTGGTCCAGCGTCGTCCAGGTTTGGCCGGTGTAGGCTGTCATTGTAAATAAGAATGTGTTCTTAACTGACTTGCCTAGGTAAATAATAATATTTTTTATTTGTAAGAGCTAGCTAGCTTGTAAAGTGGCTAATTAAAGTAGACAGGAAAAAGCTAGGCTAGCTATTTCCAAATTATAATACAACTTTACTTATCCAGCTTATAGTTTATCATATGACTTTGGCTTCATATTTTAATTCAATAATCAACTTGCATACCTTAATAAATTGAAACAAAATGTGCTTATTGGTAGGCGTTGGTTTTTTTAACCTGAATGGGTGGTAGTTCAAAATTCAATTTTGAATGGACCAAAAGGTTCTATATAGCACCCGTTTTTTAATCTAAGAGTGTAGCGTTTAATATATTATTAACACGCTATTTCCTCTAGCTTCTAGATAGCAATTAGTTTGGAACAGCACAGGTTTGTATGAACCTCGCTGTTTGCCACTCCTCAATGTTGCAAAATATGAATTTGATCTCCCCCTGCTATAGAGTTAACTGAGTTGGACGTCAGCTAGCAATTTTTCTGATCAGCAAAATCATGCCTCTGTCTGGTACAGGTACCACCATCACACTCCCCCCTCTCTCCCGAACTTTCGCTCGCCTCCAGTACACACGCACTGTTGGGACGAGTGACTCTGAACTTAAATGGCTAGCCCCAAGTTGTTATATATTTTATTTTTTTCTTGTGCATTTTTGTATTTGCCTCATGACTCTTGCACTCTTCAATGTTTTGTTGACTATGAACCTTCTTGTTTACCGAACCGTGGGACAGACTATGTTTGTTCCCACACTCGGGACTCCGACTCTCTCTTGGTTACACAGACTTTTGGCCTCCCATCCTATTCTAACCACCTCTCGCCGGCTTTGTATTCATGTTACCTGATGAAATTGCTGTACAATATGATCGTGGCCATCTAATGCAAATGTCATAAATCAACACTGCAGAGCTCCCCCTGTCCTCTGCCGTGCCCTGATTTGTATTACTGCTGATGATATCTGGAAATGTGCATGTACACCCTGGCCCATCTACTGTTGCTAGCCCCAATTCTGACTTGTGCTCTGATATCTGCTTCACTGATTTCTGCTCTCGTAAAAGCCTGGGTTTTCTGCACGTTAACACTAGAAGCTTGTTACCTAAAATTGATCAATTGAAAGTGTGGGTTCACAGCTCCAATCCAGATGTGTTGGTCGTTACTGAGACGTGGTTTAGGAAGAGTGTTTTGAATACTGATGTTAACCTTTCTGGTTATAACCTTTTTCGTCAAGACAGATCTTCCAAAGGTGGGGGAGAGCAAACTTTACCAAGGATCACCTTCAGTGCTCGGTTGTCTCCACCAAGTCTGTCCCCAAACAATTTGATTTGCTGGTTTTAAGCATTAAAACTTTAAAATAACTCTTTGTTGACTGTTGCTGGGTGCTATAGTCCTCCATCAGCACCAGCCTGTAACCTACCTGCCCTAAGCTCTCTCCTGGCCCCTTACACTAAGTCTGAATTTGTCCTGCTAGGTGACCTAAACTGGGACATGGCACCTGACCAAGTCCCAAAGAAATGGGACTCCCTAAATCTTTATCAGATTATAACCAGTCCCACAAGGTATTTAATCACCACTTCATAATGTCAGGATTCCTATTTGACTCAGCCATGCCTCCTTGCTCGTCCAACATTTCCTCATCTCCCACCCCTTCTAATGCGACTAGCCCCGATGCTCCTCCCTCTTTCCCCCTGCCCTGCTACAAAGTTTCTCCCTGCAGGCGGCCACTGAGTCCGAGGTGCTAAAAGAGCTCCTTAAACTGATGGTTTAGACCCTTTCTTCTTTAAGGTTGCTGCCCCTATCATCACCAAGCCTATCTCCAACCTTTTTAACCAGTCTCTCCTTTCTGAGGAGGTTCCCTTATTGCTTGGAAGGCAGCCACGGTGTGTACTTTATTTAAAGGGGGAGATCAAGCTGATCCTAACTGTTATAGGCCTATTTCTATTTGCCCTGTTTATCAAAAGTAATGGAAAAACTTGTTCTGTTACTACAACACCGCCTCTGTCACTCCTGTCTGTTACTACAACAACAACTCCATCACTCCTGTCTGTTACTACAACAACAACTCCATCACTCCTGTCTGTTACTACAACACCGCCTCTGTCACTCCTGTCTGTTACTACAACAACAACTCCATCACTCCTGTCTGTTACTACAACACCGCCTCTGTCACTCCTGTCTGTTACTACAACACCGCCTCTGTCACTCCTGTCTGTTACTACAACAACGCCTCCATCACTCCTGTCTGTTACTACAACAACGCCTCCGTCACTCCTGTCTGTTACTACAACACCGCCTCTGTCACTCCTGTCTGTTACTACAACAACAACTCCATCACTCCTGTCTGTTACTACAACACCGCCTCTGTCACTCCTGTCTGTTACTACAACAACAACTCCATCACTCCTGTCTGTTACTACAACACCGCCTCTGTCACTCCTGTCTGTTACTACAACACCGCCTCTGTCACTCCTGTCTGTTACTACAACACCACACCTGTCACTCCTGTCTGTTACTACAACAACGCCTCCGTCACTCCTGTCTGTTACTACAACAACGCCTCCGTCACTCCTGTCTGTTACTACAACAACACCTCTGTCACTCATGCCTGTTACTACAACACTGCCTCCGTCACTCCTGTCTGTTACTACAACAACACCTCTGTCACTCCTGTCTGTTACTACAACACTGCCTCCGTCACTCCTGTCTGTTACTACAACACTGCCTCCGTCACTCCTGTCTGTTACTACAACACCACACCTGTCACTCCTGTCTGTTACTACAACAACGCCTCCGTCACTCCTGTCTGTTACTACAACAACGCCTCCGTCACTCCTGTCTGTTACTACAACAACACCTCTGTCACTCATGCCTGTTACTACAACACTGCCTCCGTCACTCCTGTCTGTTACTACAACAACACCTCTGTCACTCCTGTCTGTTACTACAACAACGCCTCCGTCACTCCTGTCTGTTACTACAACACTGCCTCCGTCACTCCTGTCTGTTACTACAACAACACCTCTGCCACTCCTGTCTGTTACTTCAACAACACCTCTGTCAATCCTGCCTGTAGTTTACCCCCGGTGATGCGTTGTGCAGTCCTCACTACCCTCTGGAGAGCCTTACGGTTGTGGGCGGAGCAGTTGCCGTACCAGGCGGTGATACAGCCCAACAGGATGCTCTCGATTGTGCATCTCTAGAAGTTTGAGTGATTTTGGTGACAAGCTGAATTTCTTCAGCCTCCTGAGGTTGAAGAGGCGCTGTTGCGCCTACTTCACCACGCTGTCTGTGTGGGTGGACCATTTCAGTTTGTCCGTGATGTGTACGCCGAGGAACTTAACTTTCCACCTTCTCCACTACTGTCCCGTCGATGTGGATAGGGGGGTGCTCCCTCTCCTGTTTCCTGAAGTCCACGATCATCTCCTTTGTTTTGTTGACATTGAGTGAGAGGTTATTTTCCTGGCACCACACTCTGAGGGTCCTCACCTCCTCCCTGTAGGCTGTCTCGTCGTTGTTGGTAATCAAGCCTACCACTGTAGTGTCGTCAGCAAACTTGATGATTGAGTTGGATGCGTGCTTGGCCACGCAGTCATGGGTAAACAGGGAGTACAGGAGAGGGCTGAGAACGCACCCTTGTGGGGCCCCAGTGTTGAGGATCAGCGGGGTGGAGATGTTGTTTCCTACCCTCACCACCTGGGGCCGGCCCGTCAAGAAGTCCAGGACCCAGTTGCACAGGGCTGGGTCGAGACCTAGGGTCTCGAGCTTAATGACGAGCTTGGAGGGAACTATGGTGTTAAATGCTGAGCTGTAGTCGATGAACAGCATTCTTACATAGGTATTCCTCTTGCGATTGCGTCGTCTGTGGACATATTGGGACGGTAAGCAAATTGGAGTGGGTCCAGGGTGTCTGGCAGGATGGAGGTGATATGATCCTTGACTAGTCTCTCAAAGCACTTCATGATGACAGAAGTGAGTGCTACGGGGCAATAGTCATTTAGCTCAGTTACCTTAGCTTTCTTGGGAACAGGAACAATGGTGGCCCTCTTGAAGCATTTGGGAACAGCAGACTGGGATAGGGACTGATTGAATATGTCAAAGTAAAAAAAGTCAGTCACCATTATTAGTCAGTTGTACAACCTACAGTGAGGGGAAAAAAGTATTTGATCCCCTGCTGATTTTGTATGTTTAACCACTGATAAAGAAACGATCAGTCTATAATTTTAATGGTAGGTTTATTTGAACAGTGAGAGACAGAATAACAACAAAAAAATCCAGAAAAACGCATGTGAAAAATGTTATAAATTGATTTGCATTTTAATGAGGGAAATAAGTATTTGACCCCCTCTCAATAAGATTTCTGGCTCCCAGGTGTCTTTTATACAGGTAACGAGCTGAGATTAGGAGCACACTCTTAAAGGGAGTGCTCCTAATCTCAGTTTGTTACCTGTATAAAAGACACCTGTCCACAGAAGCAATCAATCAATCAGATTCCAAACTCTCCACCATGGCCAAGACCAAAGAGCTCTCCAAGGATGTCAGGGACAAGATTGTAGACCTACACAAGGCTGGAATGGGCTACAAGACCATCGCCAAGCAGCTTGGTGAGAAGGTGACAACAGTTGATGCAATTATTCGCAAATGGAAGAAACACAAAAGAACTGTCAATCTCCCTCGGCCTGGGGCTCCATGCAAGATCTCACCTCGCGGAGTTGCAATGATCATGAGAACGGTGAGGAATCAGCCCAGAACTACACGGGAGGATCTTGTCAATGATCTCAAGACAGCTGGGACCATAGTCACCAAGAAAACAATTGGTAACACACTACGCCGTGAATGACTGAAATCCTGCAGCGCCCGCATGGTCCCCCTGCTCAAGAAAGCACATATACATGCCTGTCTGAAGTTTGCCAATGAACATCTGAATGATTCAGAGGACAACTGGGTGAAAGTGTTGTGGTCAGATGAGACCAAAATGGAGCTCTTTGGCATCAACTCAACTCGCCGTGTTTGGAGGAGGATGAATGCTGCCTATGACGCCAAGAACACCATCCCCACCGTCAAACATGGAGGTGGAAACATTATGCTTTGGGGGTGTTTTTCTGCTAAGGGGACAGGACAACTTCACCGCATCAAAGGGACGATGGATGGGGCCATGTACCGTCAAATCTTGGGTGAGAACCTCCTTCCCTCAGCCAGGGCATTGAAAATGGGTCGTGGATGGGTATTCCAGCATGACAATGACCCAAAACACACGGCCAAGGCAACAAAGGAGTGGCTCAAGAAGAAGCACATTAAGGTCCTGGAGTGGCCTAGCCAGTCTCCAGACCTTAATCCCATAGAAAATCTGTGGAGGGGGCTGAAGGTTCGAGTTTCCAAACGTCAGCCTCGAAACCTTAATGACTTGGAGAAGATCTGCAAAGAGGAGTGGGACAAAATCCCTCCTGAGATGTGTGCAAACCTGGTGGCCAACTACAAGAAACGTCTGACCTCTGTGATTGCCAACAAGGCTTTTGCCACAAAGTACTAAGTCATGTTTTGCAGAGGGGTCAAATACTTATTTCCCTCATTAAAATGCAAATCAATTTATAACATTTTTCACATGCGTTTTTCTGGATTTTTTTGTTGTTATTCTGTCTCTCACTGTTCAAATAAACCCTACCATTAAAATTATAGACTGATCATTTCTTTGTCAGTGGGCAAACGTACAAAATCAGCAGGGGATCAAATACTTTTTTCCCTCACTGTAATGCCTTCAACTGAAATGTGTGTTTCCGCATTTAACCCAACCCCTCTGAATCAGAGAGGTGCGGGGGGCTGCCTTAATCGACATCCACGTCTTTGGCGCCCGGGGAACAGTGGGTTAACTGCATTGTTCAGGGGCAGAACAACAGATTTTTTTTACCTTGTCAGCTCGGGGACCCTCCGTTTACAAATCCAACGCTCTAACCACTAGGCTACCTGCCGCCCCATGTGCGTAAACACACCAGCCAGCTAGTCTGCGCATGCTCTGAGGACACGGCCGGGGATGCCATCTGGGCCAGCAGCCTTGCGAGGGTTAACACATTTAAATGTTTTCCTCACGTTGGCTGCGGTGAAGGAGAGCCCGCAGGTTTTGGTAGCGGGCCATGTCGGTGGCACTGTATTGTCCTCAAAGCGAGCAAAGAAGTTTAGTTTGTCTGGGAGCAGGACGTCGTGGTCTGCGACCGGGCTGGTTTTCTTTTTGTAGTCCGTGATTGACTGTAGACCCTGCCACATTCCTCTCGTGTCTTAGCCGTTGAATTGTGACTCTACTTTGTCTCTATATTGACGCTTTCTGGTTGCTTTTCCCTGGTTAAATGCAGTGGTTCGTGCTTTCAGTTTTGCGCGAATGCTGCCATCAATCCACGGTTTCTGGTTGGTGAAGGTTTTAATAGTTGCTATGGGTACCACATCACCAATGCACTTGATAATAAACTCGCTCACCGAATCAGCGTATACATCAATGCTGTTGTCAGATGCTATCCGGAACATATCCCAGTCCACGTGCTCGAAGAAATCTTGCAGCATGGAATCAGATTGGTCGGACCAGTGTTGAACAGACCTGAGAGTGCGTTTCCTGTTTTAGTTTCTGTCTGTAGGCTGGGAGCAACAAAATGGAGTCATGGTCAGACTTGCCGAAAGGAGGGCGGAGAATGGCCTTGTATGCATCACGGAAGTTAGAATAACAATGATCCAGGATATTTACCAGCCCAGCTGGCACATTCGATATGCTGATAAAATGTCGGGAGCCTTGTTTTCAAAATAGCCTTATTAAAATCCCCAGCCACAATAAATGCAGCCTCAGGATATGTGGTTTCCAATTTACATAGTCCAATGGATTTCTTTCAGTGCCGTCGATGTGTCAGCTTGAGGGGGATATATGCGACTGTGATTATAATTGAGGAGAATTCTCTTGGTAGATAATGCGGTCGGCATTTGATTGTAAGGAATTCTATGTCAGGTGAACAAAAGGACTTGAGTTCTTGTCTGTTGTTATGATCACAACAGAACTCGTTAATCATAAGGCAAACACCTCCGCCCTTCTTCTTACCAGATAGATGTTTGTTTCTATCGACGCGATGCGTGGAGAAACCATGTGGCTGTACCGACTCTGATAATGTGTCCTGAGTGAGCCATGTTTCCGTGAAGCAAAGAACGTTGCAGTCTCTGGAAGGCAATCCTTGGTCTGATTTCGTCCACTTTGTTGTCCAGAGACTGGACATTGGCAAGTAAAATACTCGGGAGCGGTGCACGATGCGACCGTCTACGTAGCTTCACCAGAAGACCGCCGCGTTTCCCCCTTCTCCTGCGCCGTCGTTGTTTTGAGTCGCCGGCTGGGATCCAGTCTATTGTCCTGGTTGGTGGACCAAACAGAAAATCCACTTCGGGAAAGTCGAATTCCTGGTCGTAATGTTGGTAAGTTGACGTTGCTCTTATATCCAATAGTTCCTCCCGGTTGTATGTCATAAAACTTTATATTTCCCGGGGTAACAATGTAAAAAGTAATACATAAAAAAACAGAATACTGCATAGTTTCCTGAGAACGTGAAGCGAGGCTGCCATCTCTGTCGGCGCCGGAAGTAACACCTCTGTCAAACCTGTCTGTTACAACAACACTTCCTCATCACTCCTGTCTTTTACTACAACAACACCTCCGTCACTCCTGTCCGTTACTGCAACACATCTGTCACTCCTGTATGTTACTGCAACAACACCTCCGTCACTCCTGTCCGTTACTGCAACAACACATCTGTCACTCCTGTATGTTACTGCAACAACACCTCCGTCACATCTGTCCGTTACTGCAACAACACATCTGTCACTCCTGTCTGTTACTGCAACAACACATCTGTCACTCCTGTATGTTACTGCAACAACACCTCCGTCACATCTGTCCGTTACTGCAACAACACATCTGTCACTCCTGTATGTTACTGCAACAACACCTCCGTCACATCTGTCCGTTACTGCAACAACACATCTGTCACTCCTGTATGTTACTGCAACAACACCTCCGTCACTCCTGTCCGTTACTGCAACAACACATCTGTCACTCCTGTATGTTACTGCAACAACACATCTGTCACTCCTGTCCGTTACTGCAACAACACATCTGTCACTCCTGTATGTTACTGCAACAACACATCTGTCACTCCTGTATGTTACTGCAACAACACATCTGTCACTCCTGTCTGTTACTGCAACAACACATCTGTCACTCCTGTATGTTACTGCAACAACACCTCCGTCACATCTGTCCGTTACTGCAACAACACATCTGTCACTCCTGTATGTTACTGCAACAACACCTCCGTCACATCTGTCCGTTACTGCAACAACACATCTGTCACTCCTGTATGTTACTGCAACAACACCTCCGTCACTCCTGTCCGTTACTGCAACAACACATCTGTCACTCCTGTATGTTACTGCAACAACACATCTGTCACTCCTGTATGTTACTGCAACAACACATCTGTCACTCCTGTATGTTACTGCAACAACACCTCCGTCACATCTGTCCGTTACTGCAACAACACATCTGTCACTCCTGTATGTTACTGCAACAACACATCTGTCACTCCTGTATGTTACTGCAACAACACCTCCGTCACTCCTGTCCGTTACTGCAACAACACATCTGTCACTCCTGTATGTTACTGCAACAACACATCTGTCACTCCTGTATGTTACTGCAACAACACATCTGTCACTCCTGTATGTTACTGCAACAACACCTCCGTCACATCTGTCCGTTACTGCAACAACACATCTGTCACTCCTGTATGTTACTGCAACAACACCTCCGTCACATCTGTCCGTTACTGCAACAACACATCTGTCACTCCTGTATGTTACTGCAACAACACATCTGTCACTCCTGTCCGTTACTGCAACAACACATCTGTCACTCCTGTATGTTACTGCAACAACACCTCCGTCACATCTGTCCGTTACTGCAACAACACATCTGTCACTCCTGTATGTTACTGCAACAACACATCTGTCACTCCTGTATGTTACTGCAACAACACCTCCGTCACTCCTGTCCGTTACTGCAACAACACATCTGTCACTCCTGTATGTTACTGCAACAACACATCTGTCACTCCTGTATGTTACTGCAACAACACATCTGTCACTCCTGTATGTTACTGCAACAACACCTCCGTCACATCTGTCCGTTACTGCAACAACACATCTGTCACTCCTGTATGTTACTGCAACAACACCTCCGTCACATCTGTCCGTTACTGCAACAACACATCTGTCACTCCTGTATGTTACTGCAACAACACATCTGTCACTCCTGTCCGTTACTGCAACAACACATCTGTCACTCCTGTATGTTACTGCAACAACACCTCTGTCACTCCTGTCCGTTACTGCAACAACACATCTGTCACTCCTGTATGTTACTGCAACAACACATCTGTCACTCCTGTATGTTACTGCAACAACACATCTGTCACTCCTGTATGTTACTGCAACAACACCTCCGTCACATCTGTCCGTTACTGCAACAACACATCTGTCACTCCTGTATGTTACTGCAACAACACCTCCGTCACATCTGTCCGTTACTGCAACAACACATCTGTCACTCCTGTATGTTACTGCAACAACACATCTGTCACTCCTGTCCGTTACTGCAACAACACATCTGTCACTCCTGTATGTTACTGCAACAACACCTCCGTCACATCTGTCCGTTACTGCAACAACACATCTGTCACTCCTGTATGTTACTGCAACAACACATCTGTCACTCCTGTCCGTTACTGCAACAACACATCTGTCACTCCTGTATGTTACTGCAACAACACCTCCGTCACTCCTGTCCGTTACTGCAACAACACCTCCGTCACTCCTGTCTGTTACTGCAACAACACATCTGTCACTCCTGTATGTTACTGCAACAACACCTCTGTCACTTATTGCAACAGCATTTGTTCTCCGTAACGTTCTTGTTTGATATGTTTGTCAGTCGTGAGGGTTGTTTCATCTCTTTATGATTGATTAGTTTGTTGTTAGATGTATAATAATACAATAACTAAACTCTTCCCCTTAAAGCAGACAGACAAACAACCGTCAAAGTAACATCTGTTTTTGTTGTTATTTCATTGATCTGATTAATGTAAACAGCAATATAAAACATTTAAACGAGTAACACTGGTTGGAAAGAATTATTGGCATCATACAGAACACAAGTCCCTGAGCTGTTACTGTACATACCCCTGAGAAGCTATTCAGTGATCAAGAACAACATAGCAGCTTGTCCAGCAAACTGCCAAGCTAACCTGCATGAATAATAGAGAACAGCTGTATATTCTCTGTCTTACCATTCATCTGGAACAGCTATCTATTTGTCTTAAAATTCATATGGTCTATATTCTGTCTCATACAGACTTGTCTAATACAATCAGGAACATACAGTCCTGTCTCATACAGACGTGTTTAATACAGTCAGGACCAGACCATCCTGTCTCATACAAACCTTTCTAATAAACCAGGAACACACCAACCTGTCTCATACAGACTTGTTTAATGCAACCAGGAACTGACGGTCCTGAAAACTGTTTCTCCCAGCCTGTCCTCTATACTCAGGCCTGACGGTGATAATTAATGAGTAACACAGCAAATTAATACCCAGGAGGATCGCTCTGTCTCGCTGTCTGTCTGTCGTGCTGTCCTTTCCATCCTTTTCTGTCCCTTCCTTTCTGTCCACCCCCCCTCCTTCCTTTCCTCATTCCATTCATCCCTCTCTCATTTTTGTCTGTTGCGGGGCCTAACAGGGCTAAGCAGTCCTCTGCTTCAGTGTTGCATGCTGTTCTGTAGTGAGAAACACTGGATCTATTTCAGACACAGTCTGTCTGGGGAAACGCTGTTGGCATATCCCTGTTTCCTTATGACCTCCTAAACTGGGTTTTGGATTATACACACTGGTAAAAGACACAGATGTCTGGCTTACGTTGGTCTCAAATGTGTTTTTACATCTGAGTCAATGAGGAATCAATTGTATCAGACTATTGTGGACCGTGCGCAGAGATGCACACGTATATGGTTTTTCAGTATCTAATATAGACCAGCTAAAGAGTTAGTATGGGGTTGCATGGATAGGATATCTCTGTCCTCACCATAAGATATGAGTGGAACCACTCAAGTAATTAAGGGCCTCTGGAGAGCCCTTTGGTTGCGCGCGGTGCAGTTGCCGTACCAGGCGGTGATGCAGCCGACAAGATGCTCTCAATTGTGCATCTGTAAAAGTTTGTGTTTTAAGTGCCAAGCCACGTTTCTTCAGCCTCCTGAGGTTGAAGAGGCGCTGTTGCACCTTCTTCACCACGCTGTCTGTGTGGGTGGACCATTTCAGTTTGTCAGTGATGTGTACGCTGAGGTACCTTGAAGCTTTCCACCTTCTCCACTGCGGCCCCGTCTGTGGATAGGGGGGTGCTTCCTCTGCTGTTTCCTGAAGTACACGATCATCTCCTTTGTTTTGTTGACATTTAGTGAGAGGTTATTTTCCTGGCACCACACTCCCAGAGCCCTCACCTCCTCCCTGTAGGCTGTCTTGTCATTGTTGGTAATCAAGCCTACTACTGTTGCTGTCTGCAAACTTGATTGAGTTGGAGGCGTACTTGGCAACGCAGTCATGGGTGAACAGGGAGTACAGGAGAGGGCTGAGCATGCACTCTTGTGGGGCCCCAGGGTTGAGGGTCAGCGAAGTGGAGATGTTGTTTCCTACCTTCACCATCTGGGGGTGGCCCGTCAGGAAGTCCAGGACCCAGTTGCACAGGGCAGGGTTCAGACTCAGGACCTCGAGCTTATGATGAGCTTGGAGGGTACTATGGTGTTAAATGCTGAGCTGTAGTCAATGAACAGCATTCTTACATAGGTATTCCTCTTGTCCAGATGGGATTGGCTTGTGTGCAGTGCGATAGCAATTGCATCATCTGCGGATCTATTGGGGAGGTAAGCAAAGTGGGTCTAGGGTGACAGGTAAGGTAGATCCTTTACTAGTCTCTCAAAGCACTTCATGTCACGATAGCTGAAGGGATTGGACCAAAGTGCAGCGCGGGTGTAGTTCCACATGTTTTAATCAAGACGTGAAACTTACAAATACAGGAAACAACGATCTAAAGAAATGTGTGAAGCGTAACACACCACACAACAATGACAATAAGCAATAACCCACAAGGCAGGTGGGGAAGGGAACAAACTAAATAGGATTCCCAATTAGAGGCAACGACATACAGCTGCCTCTAATTGGGAACCAACACAAAAAACCAACAGAGTCCCATAGAAAACCCTAGTCACGCCCTGGCCTAACACCCATAGAGAAACCCAGAGTGCTCTCTATGGCCAAGGCGTGACTTCATGACGACAGAAGTGAGTGCTACGGGGCGATAGTCATTGAGTTCAGTTACCTTTGCTTTCTTGGGTACAGGAACAATGGTGGCCATCTTGAAGCATGTGGGGACAGCAGACTGTGATAGGGAGCGATTGAATATATCCGTAAACACACCAGCCAGCTGGTCTGCGCATGCTCTGAGGACGCGACTAGGGATGCCGTCTGGGCCGGCAGCCTTGGGAGCGCTTAAATTTTGTTACGCTACAGCCTTATTCTAAAATTGATTGAAAAGTTTTTTTCCTTTACCCAACTGTGGGACAGACAGTTTGTTCCCACACTCGGGACTCTGACTATCTATTGTTTACACAGACTTTAGCCTGCTATCCTATTCTAACCCTCTCTCATAGGCTTTGAATTCATGTTACCTGATGAAATTGCTGTACAATATGATCTTGTTGCCATCTGATGCACATTCAGATGTCATAAATCAACACTGCAGATCTCTCCCTGTCCTCTGCCGTGCCCTGATTTGTATTACTGCTGATGATATCTGGAAATGTGCATGTACACCCTGTCCCATCTACTGTTGCTAGCCCCAATTCTGACTTGTGCTCTGATATCTGCTTCACTGATTTCTGCTCTCGTAAAAGCCTGGGTTAACACTAGAAGCTTATTACCTAAAATGGATCGTTTGAAAGTGGGGGTTCACAGCTCCAATCCAGATGTTGGTCATTTTATTTGTATTTATTTATTCAACCTTTATTTAACTAGGCAAGTCAGTTAACTTCTTGTGGAACAGTGTCCCGCAAGCGTGCCACCTCGACAACATCCAGTGATATTGCAGAGCGCGAAATTCAAAATCAAAAATCGTCATATTTAACATTCATGAAAATACAAATGTCATACACCATTCCTTAGCTTAGAATCTTGGTAATCGAACCACTTTGTCCGATTTACAATAGGCTTCACGGCGAAAGCATAACATTTGATTATCTGAGGACAGCGCCCCGCTTACTTCCTGCATATAAATATATTTCAAACCAGCACAGGCGTCACAAATATCTAAAATAGCGATAAAGTAAATCACTTACCTTTGAAGATCTTCCTCTGTTTGCAATCCCAAGGGTCCCAGCTACAAAATAAATGGTTGTTTTTGTTCGATAAAGTCCCTATTTATATCCCAAAAACTCTGTTTGGTTGGCGCGTTTTGTTCAGTAATCCACCCATTCAACTTGTTCAACATACAGACAAATGAATCCAAAAAGTTACCAATAAACTTTGTCCAAAACAGTCAAACAACGTTTCTAATCAATCTTCAGGTACCCTAATATGTAAATCAACTATAAAATTTAAGACGGAATGCAGTATGTTCAATACCGGAGTTAAATTTTAAAGAGCGCGCCCTCCGTCAAGCGCGCCACAGGACTACAGACCCAAGGAGGAACCCAATGATAAACTACAGCTACTTGTTCATTTTTCAAAGAGCTCAAAAAGCAGTTTTTCTGGATGGATTTTCCTCGGGTTTTCGCCTGCCATATCAGTTCTGTTATACTCACAGACATTATTTTAACAGTTTTAGAAACTTCAAAGTGTTTTCTATCAAATACAACTAATTCTATGCATATCCTAGCTTCTGGGCCTGAGTAACAGGCATTTTACGTTGGGCATGCCAGACTCTTCCAACTTATGAACACTGCCCCCTATTGGTTAAGAACAAATTCTTAGATACAATGACGGCCTACCCCGGCCAAACCCTGACGACACAGGGCCAATTGTGTGCCGCCCTATGGGACTCCCAATCACGTCCGGATGTGATGCAGCCTGGATTTAAACCAGGTACTGCAGTGACGCCTCTTGCACTGACATGCAGTGTCTTAGACCGCTGTGCCACTCGGGAGCTCAGTAAGTTCATTACTGAGACATTGTTAAGGAAGAGTGTTAACCTTTCTGGTTATAACCTTTTTCGTCAAGACAGATCTTCCAAAGGTGGGGGAGAGCAAACTTTACCAAGGATCACCTTCAGTGCTCGGTTGTCTCCACCATGTCTGTCCCCAAACAATTTGATTTGCTGGTTTTAAGCATTAAACTTTCAAATAGTACTTTGTTGACTGTTGCTGGGTGCTATAGTCCTCCATCAGCACCAGCCTGTAACCTACCTGCCCTAAGCTCTCTCCTGGCCCCTTACACTAAGTCTGAATTTGTCCTGCTAGGTGACCTAAACTGGAACATGCTTAAACCACCTGACCAAGTCCTAAAGCAATGGGGCTCCCTAAATATTTCTGATTATTACCAATCCCACAAGGTATGACTCCCTTCACCTGGAAAAGGCTACTCTCCTCAATGTTATCCTCACAACTAATCTTGATAGGTAGGTATCAGTCTGGTGTTAAAGAAAATAAGAATTAAAAACAGGTTCAGCCCCTGGTTCGCCCGTGATCTTGCAGAATTACTCCACCTCAAGAATTGCATTTGGCGAAAGGCTCTGCACACGCATACTCAGGCTGACTGGCTCTTGTTCAGGAAAATGAGAAATAAGCGCACTCAGGCTATCCGGAAGGCCAAAGTTAGTTACTTTAAGGAGCAGATCCTTGCCCGTCCAACATTTCCTCATCTCCCACCCCTTCTAATGCGAATACTGCATAGTTTCCTGAGAACGTGAAGCGAGGCTGCCATCTCTGTCGGCGCCGGAAGTAACACCTCTGTCAAACCTGTCTGTTACAACAACACTTCCTCATCACTCCTGTCTTTTACTACAACAACACCTCCGTCACTCCTGTCCGTTACTGCAACAACACATCTGTCACTCCTGTATGTTACTGCAACAACACCTCCGTCACATCTGTCCGTTACTGCAACAACACATCTGTCACTCCTGTCTGTTACTGCAACAACACATCTGTCACTCCTGTATGTTACTGCAACAACACCTCCGTCACATCTGTCCGTTACTGCAACAACACATCTGTCACTCCTGTATGTTACTGCAACAACACCTCCGTCACTAGAAGCTTATTACCTAAAATGGATCGTTTGAAAGTGGGGGTTCACAGCTCCAATCCAGATGTTGGTCATTTTATTTGTATTTATTTATTCAACCTTTATTTAACTAGGCAAGTCAGTTAACTTCTTGTGGAACAGTGTCCCTCAAGCGTGCCACCTCGACAACATCCAGTGATATTGCAGAGCGCGAAATTCAAAATCAAAAATCGTCATATTTAACATTCATGAAAATACAAATGTCATACACCATTCCTTAGCTTAGAATCTTGGTAATCGAACCACTTTGTCCGATTTACAATAGGCTTCACGGCGAAAGCATAACATTTGATTATCTGAGGACAGCGCCCCGCTTACTTCCTGCATATAAATATATTTCAAACCAGCACAGGCGTCACAAATATCTAAAATAGCGATAAAGTAAATCACTTACCTTTGAAGATCTTCCTCTGTTTGCAATCCCAAGGGTCCCAGCTACAAAATAAATGGTTGTTTTTGTTCGATAAAGTCCCTATTTATATCCCAAAAACTCTGTTTGGTTGGCGCGTTTTGTTCAGTAATCCACCCATTCAACTTGTTCAACATACAGACAAATGAATCCAAAAAGTTACCAATAAACTTTGTCCAAAACAGTCAAACAACGTTTCTAATCAATCTTCAGGTACCCTAATATGTAAATCAACTATAAAATTTAAGACGGAATGCAGTATGTTCAATACCGGAGTTAAATTTTAAAGAGCGCGCCCTCCGTCAAGCGCGCCACAGGACTACAGACCCAAGGAGGAACCCAATGATAAACTACAGCTACTTGTTCATTTTTCAAAGAGCTCAAAAAGCAGTTTTTCTGGATGGATTTTCCTCGGGTTTTCGCCTGCCATATCAGTTCTGTTATACTCACAGACATTATTTTAACAGTTTTAGAAACTTCAAAGTGTTTTCTATCAAATACAACTAATTCTATGCATATCCTAGCTTCTGGGCCTGAGTAACAGGCATTTTACGTTGGGCATGCCAGACTCTTCCAACTTATGAACACTGCCCCCTATTGGTTAAGAACAAATTCTTAGATACAATGACGGCCTACCCCGGCCAAACCCTGACGACACAGGGCCAATTGTGTGCCGCCCTATGGGACTCCCAATCACGTCCGGATGTGATGCAGCCTGGATTTAAACCAGGTACTGCAGTGACGCCTCTTGCACTGACATGCAGTGTCTTAGACCGCTGTGCCACTCGGGAGCTCAGTAAGTTCATTACTGAGACATTGTTAAGGAAGAGTGTTAACCTTTCTGGTTATAACCTTTTTCGTCAAGACAGATCTTCCAAAGGTGGGGGAGAGCAAACTTTACCAAGGATCACCTTCAGTGCTCGGTTGTCTCCACCATGTCTGTCCCCAAACAATTTGATTTGCTGGTTTTAAGCATTAAACTTTCAAATAGTACTTTGTTGACTGTTGCTGGGTGCTATAGTCCTCCATCAGCACCAGCCTGTAACCTACCTGCCCTAAGCTCTCTCCTGGCCCCTTACACTAAGTCTGAATTTGTCCTGCTAGGTGACCTAAACTGGAACATGCTTAAACCACCTGACCAAGTCCTAAAGCAATGGGGCTCCCTAAATATTTCTGATTATTACCAATCCCACAAGGTATGACTCCCCTTCACCTGGAAAAGGCTACTCTCCTCAATGTTATCCTCACAACTAATCTTGATAGGTAGGTATCAGTCTGGTGTTAAAGAAAATAAGAATTAAAAACAGGTTCAGCCCCTGGTTCGCCCGTGATCTTGCAGAATTACTCCACCTCAAGAATTGCATTTGGCGAAAGGCTCTGCACACGCATACTCAGGCTGACTGGCTCTTGTTCAGGAAAATGAGAAATAAGCGCACTCAGGCTATCCGGAAGGCCAAAGTTAGTTACTTTAAGGAGCAGATCCTTGCCCGTCCAACATTTCCTCATCTCCCACCCCTTCTAATGCGACTAGTCCCGATGCTTCTCCCTCTTTTTCCCCTGCCCTGCTACAAAGTTTCTCCCTGCAGGCAGTCACTGAGTCCGAGGTGGTAAAAGACCTCCTGAAACTGTACCCCAAAAAAACATCTGGGTCAGATGGTTTAGACCCTTTCTTCTTTAAGGTTGCTGCCCCTATCATCGCCAAGCCTATCTCCAACCTTTTTAACCAGTCTCTCCTTTCTGAGGAGGTTCCCATTGCTTGGAAGGCAGCCACGGTTCGTCCTTTATTTAAAGGGGGCGATCAAGCTGATCCTAACTTTTATAGGCCTATTTCTATTTTGCCCTGTTCATCAAAAGTTTTGGAAAAACTTGTTCAATAATCAATTGACTGGCTTTCTTGATGTCTATAGTATTTTCTCTGGTATGCAATCTGGTTTTCGCTCAGCTTATGGATGTACCACTGCAACCTTAAAGGTCCTCATTTATGTCACCATTGCCATTGATTCTAAGCAAAATTGTGCTGCTATTTTTATTGACTTTATTGACTGATGTTGATACGGTAGATGATTCCATTCTTGTGGGCTGGCCAAGGACTATTGTTGTCTCTGAGGGGTCTTTGGCCAGGTTTGCTAACTACCTTTCTCAAAGAGGTGAACCTTCACCCAAGTCTGAGGTCCTGAGCGCTCTGGTGCAGGTTTTCATCAAGGATCTCTCTGTACTTCAAATCAAATTGTATTGGTCACATACACATGGTTAGCAGATGTTGATGCGAGTGTAGCGAAAAGATTCTAGTTCTGACAGTGCAGCAATATCTAACAAGTAATCTAACAATTCCACAACAAATACCTTATACACACACATCTAAGTAAAGGAATGGAATAAGAATATATACATATAAATATATGGATGAGCAATGACAGAGCGGCATAGGCACGATGCAATAGATGGTGTAAAATACAGTATATACAATGAGATGAGTAATGCAAGATATGTAAACATTATTACAGTGACTACTGATCCATTTCTTAAAGTGGCCAATGCTTTCAAGCCTGTCTCTCAGTCCCTGCCGCTGAAAAACATCTCCACAGCATGATGCTGCCACCACCATGCTTCACCGTAGGGATGGTGCCAGGTTTCCTCCAGACGTCACGCTTGGCATTCAGGCCAAAGAGTTAAATCTTTGTTTCATCAGACCAGAGAATCTTGTTTCTCATCGTCTGAGAGTCATTTAGGTGTCTTTTGGAAAACTCCAAGCTGGCTGTCATGTGCCTTTTACTGAGGAGTGGCTTCAGTCTGGCCACTCTACCATAAAGGCCTGATTGGTAGAATGCTGCAGAGATGGTTGTCCTTCTAGAAGGTTCTCCCTTCTCCACAAAGGAACTCTGGAGCTCTGTCAGTGTGACGATCGGGTTCTTGATCACCTCCCTGACCAAGGCCCTTCTCCCCTGATTCTCAGTTTGGCCGGGCGGTCAGCTCTAGGAACAGTCTTGGTGGTTCCAAACTTCCAATCAAGAATGATGGAGGCCACTGTGTTCTTGGGGACCTTCAATGCTGCAGAAATATTTTGGTACCCTTTCTTAGATCTGTGCCTCGACACAATCCTGTCTCGGATCTCTACGGACAATTATTTTGACCGCGTGGCTTGGTTTTTGCTCTGACTTGCACTGTCAACTGTGGTACCTTATATAGGTGTGTGCCTTTCCAAATCATGTCCAATCAATTGAATTTACCTCAGGTGGACTCCAATAAAGTTGTAGAAACATCTCTAGGATGATCAATGGAAACATGCACCTGAGCTCAATTTCGAGTCTCATAGCAAAGGTTCTGAATACTTATGTAAATAAGGTATTTCTGGTTCTGATTTGTAATACATGTGCAAAAATGTCAACTGTTTTCACTTTATTTATTGGGTATTGTGTGGAGATTGATGAGGGGAAAAATGTACTGAATCAATTTTAGAACAAGGCTGAAATGTAACAAAATGTGGAGGGGTCTGAATACTTTCCGATGCACTATATCAGATGCTCTACATGCTCTGCTCACACCTACTATAATGGTCCAAGCCTAAACCACACGAAAACAACACTAGACACTATGGAACACAACGTTTTTACTATCTCATCCTGGAATATACAAGGTCTGAGGTCATCTGCCTTTGGCCTAAAGAGCAGGAACCCCTGTCCTCATCAAAGTGTGTGTGAAACAGGAAAGAGACTCAACGGGAATGCTAATTTGGTATAGAGCAGACCTTACTCTATTAAATTAGTCAAAACAGGAAAATGCTACGTCTGGCTATGAATTAATAAGGAAATGATTTAAACAGACAAATGTCCTCGTGTGCTACCTATATCTCCCCAATATAATCTCCATACTTTAACATTGACAGCTTCTCCATCCTAGAGGAGGACATCAACCATTTCCAGGCCCAGGGATATGTACTAGTCTGTGCTGACCTAAATGCCAGAACTGGACAAGAACCTGACACTCTCAGCACACAGGGGGGCAAGCACCTACCTGGAGGTGACGGGATTCCCTCCCAAATATGCACCTCTAGTCACAACTATGACAAAATAACCAACAGAAATGGGTCACAACCCTGCAGCTCTGTCACACGCTGGGTCTGTACATAGTCAATGGAAGGCTTCAAGGGGACTCTTTTGGTAGGTACACCTACAGCTCATCCCTTGGCAGTAGTACTGTAGATTACTTTCACTAACCTCAACCCAGAGTCTCTCAGAGCGTTCACAGTCAGCCCACTGACACCCCTATCAGATCACAACAAAATCACAGTCTACCTGAACAGAGTATTACTCAATCATGAGGCATCACAGCCAAAGGAACTGAATAGTATTAAGAAATGCATTAGATGGAAGGAAAGTAGTGTAGAAACCGATCAAAAAACAATTAGGCAACAACAAATTCAAACCTTTTTAGACAAGTTCCTGGACCACACATTTCACTGTAATAGTGAAGGTGTAAACTTGGCAGTAGAAAACCTAAACAGTATATTTGACCTCTCAGCTTCCCTATCAAATCTAAAAATGTCAAGCAGACAGCCTAAGAAAATTAACAAAAAGACAAATGGTTTGATGAGGAATGCAAAAACCTAAGAAGGAAGTTAAGAAACCTATCCAACCAAAAACATAGAGACCCAGAACTCCTGAGTCTACACCTTCACTGTGGTGAGTCAGTAAAACAATTTGGAAATACACTATGGAAAAAGAAGGAACAGCACATCAGAAATTAGCTCAATGTAATTGAAGAATCCATAGAATTTAACAATTTCTGGGAAAATTGGAACACATTAAAGAAACAACAACACGAAGAGTTATCTATCCAAAACAGAGATGTCTGGATAAACCATTTCTCCAATCTTTTTAGCTCTACAACAAAGAAAAAACAGCAAAAACATATACATGATCAAATATAAATCTTAGAATCAACTATTAAAGACTCCCAGAACCCACTGGATTCTCCAATTACAATGATTTAACTACAGGACAAAATACAAACTCTCCAACCCAAAAAGGCCTGTGGTGTTGATGGTTTCCTCAATGAAATGATAAAATATATAGAACACAAATTCTAATTGGCTATTCTTAAGCTCTTTAACATCATCCTCAGCTCTGGCATCTTTCCCAATATTTGGAAACAAGACTGATCTCCCCAATCCACAAAAGTGGAGACAAATTAGACCCCAATAACTACAGTGGGAAAAGCAACCTTGAGAAAATCCTCTGCAATATCATTAACATCAGACTTGTACATTTCCTCAGTGAAAACAATGTACTGAGCAAATGTCAAATTGTCTTTTTACCAAATTACCGTATGACAGACCACGTATTCACCCTGCACACCCTAATTGACAAACAAACCAAAAAAAAAAAGCAAAGTCTTCTCATGCTTTGTTGTTTTCAAAAGAAAATTGACTCAATTTGGCATGAGGGTCTGCTATAACAATTGATGGAAAGTGGTGTTGGGGGAAAAACATATGACGTTATAAAATCCATGTACACAAATGTCGTGGAAAAACCTTCAAATTATGACACTCATACAAGACACTTGTGAATTCAATAAGCCTTTAATACAGAGTAATTAAAGGCGAGCTGACCTAGGAAACAGCTGATTCAACCAATCACACAATTCTGATTTATACCCCCACATGACATGAGTACAGCCCATATTCAAATGCAGTCACTCCTTCTTTCTCTCATGCCACCAATCATCTTTTGATCTGAGTCCTTGCTTGTTCACGCCCAGTAACGCCCCTATCTGTTCCAAGATTAGATCATATGGTGGCAAGCCCTGCAATGTTATAACAATAATACATTTCATTGTGCACATACATTACTTGTGTTGACCACTCTGCTGTCATCTTCTAGACCTTAATGTATTAAATCAATGGATTAAATCAGCATTATATCTTTCCCTGATATGTCTATGATATCAATGCCCTGTTCTCTGCGTATGGAAAAATAGCTTGTCCTTGCCTCTCTTCACCACATTCTTTGTCTTAACACTTGCTTGCTGTCACTCACACACCTGACAGCTGCTTGGGCTGTATTCGTAGCCTTGCAACCGCCCAAGCATTTAACCTAAATGTTCCTATACCTTATAAGTCCTTTTGTTTCTGTTCGCCTGTCTAATTTTACAGACCCTGTTACTTGACTCTATATAAACATATGTATTTACGGGTCTCAGTTATGCAGTCCTGTCACTAGTCCAGGACAACCCTCAACACATGTTCTGCTCAACAGTGCTTTCTATATGTCCTGTGTAATTAGTGATATGCATGTTTGTTAAGGAAAGGAGAAAAGACAATCATCAAATTATCCCCCTACATATTCCCCTTTTGGGACTACTAAGTCCCACATAAAACAACACAAATCAAAACTCAAAAGAACAGCTAGATGACCGCAGAATGAAACCTAACAAGACAAACAATATCACAAAAAAAAAAAAAAAAAAAACTTCACAAATTAAAACAAGACAGGACCAAAAACCACCTCTCAAATGAAAGACAAATATAACAAAAATGTAGAAGCAATGAGCATGTAGTGCATAGCCTTGCCTGAGGTTGTCTCAGAGATGTAGAATACATAGAGTATGAGCAGAATACACACAAAGAACAAAGATCCAAAAATAAAAATAATAAAAGAAAAGAGGATGAAACATGGGTATAAGAACCAAAATCCATATACCAGTTAAACACAATCTTCATCCTTACATAGAGAACAGGCCCCCCTCTGACACATATCACAAACCATAGACCATCATAAAGCATATGTCCATCACTGTGAGACTTAGAGCACCACTTGAAACTTCCTCTCCCATGACAAGATTCATGCACATGAACAAACAAAGTCATCACAATCAGGAACCCATCATACACAGGAATATAGATTCAAAACCTGATTTAATCTCATCTCTAGCTTTAAAGTCATTAGGGACATCTCGAGGTTGTTAATTGTACCGTATATAGACCTTATTGTCAGACTTGTAATCTCCTTACTCTATGTTTTGTAGTTAACTGCTTAGTATCACTAGGATCCCATTCAATGACAGTTATCTGTTGAATAAACCCAACCCCCGCACAAAGGTCTGTCCATCCTTCAGGTAAAACATTCAAAGGGTTGTTGTTCCCACACATCCAACAAGTGTCAGCAATACCCCTATCCTGATTTTTTAATAAGGTTAGAGACGATGAAACTTGAGTTATGTGGCCACATGATCCTTTCCCATACATAATCATACCACCATCCCCAGATTTTCAAATACCTGCCACTTCCAACATCCAAATAGTATCACATACAACAGTAGTGTTACCCACATCAATTCCTTCAGTGACTTTGCTATAGAAACACTCATATTTCCCTTTAACCACATTCCCTAGGTCATGTTGAAGTCCATTTAATTCAGTCCTAATGTCATAAACAGCACATTCATGTTCTCCCCACCTAGTGTTATTCAACATGTTCCTACCTTTGGTGCTACCTAGGGAAATCCTACATTATGGTACACAAAGGAATATGATATTTGAAATGACCACAGTGAACATTTTTCCATTTAGCACATCCTTGAAATGATGCAGGTTCAGGTACTATTAACAAGTCAGATAAAGGTGATTTACTACCTAGAATGCAATTGTCAGCCCCATGTTTATCTGCTGTGTATCTAGCCCATTTATACCAGTCATTTCTCACTGTTTCTGCCAATGTAATGTCCTTGGGTGACGTTGATTCTGGAACATCAGCTACAGACCCAATGTTCTTATCTTGAGGTAGAAGGTTAGTGTGAGTGTTGGTCAGAAAGTTCCAAATGTCAGTGAAAAACCCTCCTGACTCTGACCCCTCAGGTTTCTTTATGCTTGTAGTGGTCGGTTTGGTAAGCGCAGTTGATGGCAACCTAGTGGTGATAACATCAGTTTTCACAGCTGCTTCTGCCATTATTGTAGTTCCCCTAGTTGTCAAAGGCTTCTCCTGCTCAGGTGCTGGCGCAGAATCAATTCGAATGATGGTTACTCTCTTTCCTTCAGACGGTCTTATATTTGCTATTTCAACTGTAAATTCTTCACCTTTTAACGTGTTTAATCTTATTCATAGTGAGCATCCACATGTCCTTGTCTTTGGCTATTGTCAGGTCGCAGCCTCTTGGATCCCATAAGACCTCTCCCTTGGTTTGATGATGTGTCCACCCACAGAAAGCAATCTCAGGTAGTGGTTTGATCCTTATGATTGAGATTGACTTCTGTTCTCCAGGTTCCGTTATGATTTGAGGTAAGACTGGGATGCTAACCTTGTCGTTCTTCTCAAGTTTTGCAGCAGGTTCTCCTCTTCTCTTTCTGCTTGCTTCCTATTTCTTAATTGTTCGTGAACTTGCTGCCCTTTTTTCCATGTTAACTGATGCAATTGTTATGTCAGTGTCACTGTTCTTTTGTTCTTCTGGTCTCAATTGACTGTTAAGGAGATCAGCTGAGGGAGGAAAAGTCAATTGTGGGGAAATCCCCCTCTTCAACCTGTAGAAGTTCACCTCGTCCTGCCCCTTGTGAAGGTTCACTCTCTCCTGCAACCTGTGGACATAGTCCTTCCTATTCACCTGGTGGAAGCCCTCCTTCCAGTCTGAATGGCCCCCCCTCAGGGAATGCATTGATTTCAGGGAAATGTGGTTCCCACTCTTCAGTTGGTATTTCGGGGTCCCATTATAACGGGCTTCTGTCAGGGAGATCTGCCAGAATAGATATGTCATTATGAGCATCAGGCATGCCACTTTCCCCCACCCCTGGACTCTCAGATCCTCCAGGAGAGAAAAGTTGTTCCTCGCAGGTTTTGGCTCCTGCATCTTCTTTCTTCCACCTTCCTCTCGGTGGATTAGTCGCATCCTGGCTTCCACTTCGTCTACTGACATCCTGCCACCTCCCTGGTGCCTCGATCTCCTCCCTGCTCCCGTTCCCCCCGAGCTCCTTCCTGGTGGATTAGCCTTCTCTGCGTTCTCATGTCTCAACGGTTGTCTCCTCCTCTCTGACAGACTCTGGAGCAATGGTTTAGATGTTTCCACGTCTTGCTTCCTTTCACCTGGACGGCAGTTGGCGTTGCTGCAGCCACCTCGTAGGGTCCTTCCCTCTTTGGCTCATTCCATTCTTCCAGAACACTCAGACCTGGTCACCTCAGATCACCGGACTTGGAACCTCTGGTCCTGGTGCAGATTATCTCCCTTCTTTCTGTGAAGCATTCACACTTAGAGACTTACGGCCTCTGTTCTATGATTACACCATACACCCTCTTATGTCCATTACTCATCACACAACACACTGACATTCCAGCTGAAGCTGGCGACCCTCTCTCCTTCTGGTTCCTAAGAGAGTGATAGCAGAATACTTGGAAAGCAAAAGAAAACATAACAGTTTTGACAATGTGATATTATACATAAATATATATATGCCCAAAAACCTAAATCTAAGACCATGACAATTCCCACTCTCTCTTCACCTGCCTCTACACCTTAAGGATGCTCTCCTGCTGGACTCTGCAAAAAATAAAAGCCCTAAAAAGCTTCCTCATGCTTCCATCCAGTCTTCCCCTTTCAGCCCCAGGTTCTGAAAGGTGTTCCCAAGTCATGTCATTTTTACTTAGTTCTCCATCTCAACTAATAGGCATGTCACCTGCTATGTATATCCCTAATCAACATTACACCCACTTTAAGTAAATCAAAACTGTATATGCTTTCATATCAATGCCTTCAATATGTTATTTAGAGTACAATTACCCTAACATCTTTTTTTCATATGTAGCATTACCCTATAAAGCAATTAACTCCTAAATTAACCCATCTGCATGTATATCCACAGTGAAATCTAATCTCTTTCTTTAACTCCTCTTCTTCTGTTATGGTGTTTTCAAGCTCATCCCTTACATGGTGGAACTTACTTCTTGTGAGAATGATGCACCCACCAAAGAGAGACATGTCAATCTTTACCACTGCAGGTGTTGTAAGGAGTACCTCCTGCCAGGTGTATTTTGATGTACACTCAATCTCCAGAATTCAGCTTATGCCCTTGGTCATCTCTGCTTTCACCTGAAGAAATGCACACTGCACACATGGGTTATTTCCTGACAACATAATTTGTGACATTCAATAACCACATCCCCTGTACTTCTACCAGTCTCCCAGTTACAAATCCCTGTGGTATGAGTCTTCATAAACTGATATCCCAACAATGCTACCAAAGTTACCCCTTCTACTACTCACATGGCCTATGCCTGTAATCTATCAAGTGTTAGCCGACTGTTAGAAATTAGGAAAGAGATTCATGAGTTGGAAGAATATTCAACCTACGTATCATTCCATCTAACCAATAACATGCTAGTCACTACTCCTAATTGCACCTTTACAGTTACAGCCATACTAATACATTCACAAATCAATTAGTCAATATACATCATTCCCCCCTCTGGAACAATGAACACCCTCATGTTCCACAAAACCTAAAAACCTATAGACTTGAAAAGAAAAGACAGAGTACATGTATAATAACTCAGCACCACTCAATGATGCGATGTACCATAAACATTTTGAATACAAGGTAAAACAACAAAATGTCCATGGTTGTCCCACACCATCATTCAGTGATTCCTTAAACAAAACTACCTCCCCTCACGATGACACGTCTAGAAACTCTTCCAGCCACATAAATGTTATCAGCAAATTGACCCCTCACCATGCTTTATCAATTTTCTCCCACAATATCCCAACCATAATGAAAACACTCCACAAATTATCCAACCCGAATTTAAAATGACTAACCTCCTATCAACTTAGCACAGATCATCCCTGTTAGAACCTACATTTATATTTTGTTGACGGTCATGACTCTTCTCATTTAGCCCCCCTCTCCCTGGTCACGAGTGGCCCGGTAAGGAAAGATCAGTATCTCAATGCATTCCTAGGTTAAACAGTCAGCAAGGTGTATACCAACAACCCCCTCTGTCCATCACCCGGCACTTATAATTCCAGTATGTCAATTTTAGATATAGTTCACAGGTCATCTTCCCAACGGACACAGTTGCCCCTCACTCTTCAGTAGGTTTGGGAAGGATTTTGAGGTTTACACTCCCTTTTTATATCAAATTATTTCTACTATGCATTAAGACACGATCTGACGTCACCTTCCATGATAACTTCAACAAAACAAATACACATCATAACAACAGTTAAGTTCATTACATTTCAGTTTCAGGAAACTAGACAAACATCGACTACATGACGAAATACGACTAACCTTTTCTTAATTACATCTTGAAGACGAATGTTAAAAAAGCACAACGTAATGTTACCGCTAACAAAAACATTTTCTAAAGTACTCTATGTAAAGTTACCAGATCATATAACGATAGCACCCTAACCCTTCACAGAATTCACATATCACGATCCCAATCTGGTGAAATTTATATCAGAACAAAAACACAAAATGAAATTAGCAATACATATCCCATGGTCTATTTGAAGTTACTGTCATCCCCTACTAGCATATATTTTCCCTTAATTGTCCCAATGCAATAGTATAAATTGGATAAAGAACGATGTTTCCCATGCAATTCATGATGACATCCCACTGTTTATTCAAATCCAGAATGAAATTAATCAGGTTTCATTATGAATTTTCAATATTCAGGGCCATTGACACCATCAAAACATTTCCTCTCCCTGTCTTTCCCTATCTTTCAAAAACAAACCACCCAAATACCTTTCAAAACCTTTCTATACAAATTAAAATCCCATCAACGAGACCTCCGCAATCGCACAGATTGTCTGTATGTGCTGGTGTGCGTAGTAAACCATATGTTTAAATAAATAGAAATGCCAGGCCTTTCCATGCTGTATTCAGCATGCATTACCCTCATTCACCCATTTGGTGTAATATGATTGGTCTCCCACTGTCATAAACAAGTACAAATATTCCGTTATTGTTAATAGACCAATTTTTTAACCAACACATTTAATAGTTGTTTCATTACGTAGAATTGACCTTTATATTAATAAACAATCCCAGAGCCCCTTTCCAACAGTCTTATCCGTTTAATCTATTGCATTAGTTTAGTAAAATACAAAACTGTTGTTTAACAAATCTAGAACATTCAAAACGTAGGTGCTGCCTAATCAGTTTGATTGCCAATACTTAATTACTTCAACTATTATCAGACACTGTACCATGTAATGGAAACAAATTATATTGTCTAGAATACATAACTTTCCTGCACAAATTTACTATTGGTTTTTAACTATAAACCCAAACAAATAGTAATGCTTATTCATACCTAAACATCCCACTAATTACTTGCTCTCAACCATAGCTAATCCTTTTCTACAATCTCCATCTCTACTATTCATATATCCTCTTATTGAAATCTGTTTTTCAAATTACCAAAATGTCACATCACTGGAGTGCTATTAAGACACTAATAATCAACCCTCCTTATCAATGACTATATTTTTATTGCTAATCACTGCTCCACCCTCATTAAACATTTGTTAGTTTAAGATTAACCTATAATGCACCAAATGTAGAAAATACATCAGTCAATTCTTAATCAAACCTAATAATAAAAGTCGAAATTCTTACTTCCCAATTGACTAACTTCAATTATTATCATTCCTTAAACTTAGAAAGTTCTCTTCAATCTAGACTAAACTTCACCTTTCTTGATGCTAACGTTTATGTTACCAGGTTACTTATTTATTTTAAATATAATCAAGACAAAACCTTTTTCTGCTTTTTCCAGGGAGGCCATTTGAATGACTTATTACGTCCTCCTCCCTTATGTCATCCCAATACGTCGAATTAAACAACGGACCAAAAACTACGCTTTTCTTCAGTCACATGGCTCTTGAAAACCTCTAAATATGTTGTTTATTCGCAGTAGTATTTTACCATAGCTATAACTCCTCGTGTTTCTACTCTACCACATAGTCCACCTACTTCATCAACATTGAATCTCAAAACGGAACTTTTAGCGATGGTTTGAATGTGGCGAGATACAAAGCAGGACTATTCTTAAACATTACTTAGCCGTACTCCCTTTTTAATGTTACCTAATATCCACTGTCCCTGTTTCTTACAGAGATAATTCAACCTCAAAATCCACTACTGCACAGAGTTAATATCCCAAACCTTCTAAATCACATTCCTACTATTTTTCCACATGGCAGTCAAATACCCAAGTTAATCGTGGCTAACTCATTTAGCTAACGTTATTAGCAGATACAAGAAAATATATCTTCAATCTACTCACCTCTCAAAGCGTTAGGCTCCTTGCTTGCTATTTAAACACGCTGGTGACTAACTATGCTGCTTGCAATACTTCAAATTATGTTATTTCTCTTAATTCTACTTAGAGCAACATTATTCAAACCAGAAAAACATTCGTCAACTTCTCAATTCTCTTCACTCTGGTACACCCAATCTAGTGTTGCTGAACTCCAACCAAAATAACCTGAACGACATACCAGATACCCCATTTTACATTCTCAGAATAATCCCATGAGCGTACTAACCCTAATAGACGCGCCAATATTCAATACACTTACTTAGCTTCTTATTCTTCTTATGTGTTTGTTCCAATTCATAATTACCTCCCTACATTTTTTTTTTTAAATTTGAATTCTCCTATTGATAGGGTAACTTTGCCTTACCATATCTAGTTTACTCTTTCATATTTGAGACGAATTGGTAGAATCTTCATGCACATCTTTTAGCGACTCAATGGTTTTACAATTACTTTTTCCAAACCATCTTGCATAATTTCCTGTGATATTCATAATCATTCCTTGCTCCTTAGTTTGAACTATATTATTTCCTATTCATGTATCGTGACCATTATTTTTTCAACAGTAAATTAATTCAAACGCATACTATAGCCACGCGTCTGTATTTTTCCTATCTCTTACCAGTGTTACATTTTCTCGCACCCCGCCCGCCTGACTACACTTAGTCAGCGTCTCATAAAAAGTTAGTCTCTTTACTTGTAATAGACAACACAATATGCTTTTCCTGAACCTACATACTTCCTTTACACAAGATAACATACACCTATTCAGGCTTTTGACATTTATACACGCGTTTCATTCACACACATTTATGTTTTTACCTAAAAACGACCTATTTTATAATCAACATAAAAATAGGGTTTGTGACATGATGAGAGCCCGACAAACCAAGTCAGTCTCATATCTGTACACTTTACCCAGGCAGACCCCTTTCCTAAGGGCGGCAATTGCAAAGTGATCCATTATACAGTCTCCTACTAATTTATTGGAGATGTGTCATAGGCTTTCTACCTACTTATTTACGCAGACCTCTACATTCATAAGTAACCTGTCCAAGCAGACTCCCCCATTAAATCAAATCAAATTTTATTTGTCACATACACATGGTTAGCAGATGTTAATGCGAGTGTAGCGAAATGCTTGTGCTTCTAGTTCCGACCATGCAGTAGTATCTAACAAGTAATCTAACAAATTCACAACAACTACCTTATACACACAAGAGTAAAGGAATGAATACGAGTATGTACATATAAATATATGGATGAACGATGGAGACGTATGGAGACGGTATCACAGGATTTTCTATTTACCCGTCCAGTGCAGACCTCTCCTCCTGAGAGCGGTATCATGGCCCAAATAACTTATCTATTCTACACACTTCACCCAGGCAGACCTCTCCTCCTGAGAGCGGTATCGTAAATTGTTCTAAATACTCATCCTATGTAGCCCTCTACATAAAATAAGCAACCTGTCCAGGCAGACTTTTTTTATCTAATTATAAAAAACGGTATCACAGGATTTTCTACTCTCCATTTGCGTTGACCATATGTCCAGGTAGCCACAGCACCCCTCCAAGCCAGGCAACCCAACTTAACAGAGCACATGCAGCGCCCCCTCCACTGGTCACCTGACATCAGCAAGATACACAGCTCTCCTTTCACCCAGCCCCCACAAATGTGATTACTTTTAACTACCCCCCAAAAGTTCATGCATGCATGCAGTTTATTGAATTCAAAAGTTCTTAATATTACTATGTTATTTTTAGAATCTTAGAGAGACCTACGTGGCATCCCCGTCGCTGAGACAGATCCCCCGTAGCAGCCCTCAAATATTAAACCACCCGCAAGATAGGCTTACCTTCGATGGTTTAGGTGGCCACCATTTTGCAAGCTGCCAGGAAGATCCGCCGTCAGCATCCAGGTGTCCCCGTCTAATAAAGTCCCTTTGACTCCTGGCAAGCTCGCCAATATGTTGTGGAAAAAATGATCTTCAAATTATGACACTCATACAAGACACTTGTGAATTCAATAAGCCTTTAATACAGAGTAATTAAAGGCGAGCTGACCTAGGAAACAGCTGATTCAACCAATCACACAATTCTGATTTATACCCCCACATGACATGAGTACAGCCCATATTCAAATGCAGTCACTCCTTCTTTCTCTCATGCCACCAATCATCTTTTGATCTGAGTCCTTGCTTGTTCACGCCCAGTAACGCCCCTATCTGTTCCAAGATTAGATCATATGGTGGCAAGCCCTGCAATGTTATAACAATAATACATTTCATTGTGCACATACATTACTTGTGTTGACCACTCTGCTGTCATCTTCTAGACCTTAATGTATTAAATCAATGGATTAAATCAGCATTATATCTTTCCCTGATATGTCTATGATATCAATGCCCTGTTCTCTGCGTATGGAAAAATAGCTTGTCCTTGCCTCTCTTCACCACATTCTTTGTCTTCACACTTGCTTGCTGTCACTCACACACCTGACAGCTGCTTGGGCTGTATTCGTAGCCCTGCAACCGCCCAAGCATTTAACCTAAATGTTCCTATACCTTATAAGTCCTTTTGTTTCTGTTCGCCTGTCTAATTTTACAGACCCTGTTACTTGACTCTATATAAACATATGTATTTACGGGTCTCAGTTATGCAGTCCTGTCACTAGTTCAGGACAGCCCTCAAATCATGTTCTGCTCAACAGTGCTTTCTATATGTCCTGTGTAATTAGTGATATGCATGTTTGTTAAGGAAAGGAGAAAAGACAATTAATGTCATCAAATTATCCCCTACACAAACAACAAGTGTGCGGTTAAAATTTGCAAAAAACACACACATTCCATTCCACAGGGCCATGGGGTGAAACAGGAAAACAACTTGAGCCCCACCCTCTTCAACATCTGTATTATAAACCATGTCTATATATCCAGACCTTTACCTGCAAGAGTGTCTACATTACCATTGAATACCTTTCCTTTCAGAAAGGTATATGCTCTGTACCTATTGAATACCTGTCCTTTCAGCAAGGTATATGCTCTGTAACTATTCAATACCTGTCCTTTCAGCAAGGTATAGAAATATGCTCTGTACCTATTGAGAACCTGTCCTTTCATCTTACTCACCTCCTCTGATTGTAGGGTTTCAGTTAGTCCACGTTGTTTCTAACTTTTGTAAAAGCCCATAGAGAGGGAACCGTACAGTATAAGTGACATTCAGAGCGTGGTCGACGTTTCCATGCTGTTCCCTCTGTCAGCAGCTGATGAGTCATAGTATAAGTGTTAATTGTGCTGACTTTAGCTGGAGAGATCCAAGAACGGGCCCAGGGCCGGCCTCCTCATATGCCACATCACATAGTCGTTAAATCTATATGTTTGACCCAATTCATTATAAGAGCCCTTGTGTGGCGCATTCACCGGAAGTTGGTGGCAACTTGTGGTAATGGCTGGAGCGGAATAGGTGGAATGTTATGAAATACATCAAACACATGGTTTCCTGTTGTTTCCATATACTCCGTTCCAGCCATGTATTAGTCGTCCAACCCTCTGTTTTATGCGAGAGAGAGACCTTTAGGTGTTGGAGCACATAGCATTCAGAGGAGAGGAGAGGACATTGATGAGGCAAAACGCAATTTAATACATTTTAGAATTAGGCTGTAATGTAACAAAATGTGGAAAAGTCAAAGGGTCTGAATACTTTCCGAATGCACTGTACACACACTTTTACACTCATTTGCTGCTGCTACTCTGTTCTTAATTTTAATCTTATTATTATCTATCCTGATGCCTAGTCACTTTACCCTGCCTTCATGTACATATCTACCTCAAATACCGTATTATTATCTATCCTGATGCCTAGTCACTTTACCCTGCCTTCATGTACATATCTACCTCTAACACCTTATTATTATCTATCCTGATGCCTAGTCACTTTACCCTGCCTTCATGTACATATCTACCTCTAATACCTTATTATTATCTATCCTGATGTCTAGTCACTTTACCCTGCCTTCATGTACATATCTACCTCAAATACCTTATTATTATCTATCCTGATGCCTAGTCACTTTACCCTGCCTTCATGTACATATCTACCTCTAATACCTTATTATTATCTATCCTGATGCCTAGTCACTTTACCCTGCCTTCATGTACATATCTACCTCAAATACCTTATTATTATCTATCCTGATGCCTAGTCACTTTACCCTGCCTTCATGTACATATCTACCTCAAATACCTTATTATTATTATTATCTATCCTGATGCCTAGTCACTTTACCCTGCCTTCAGGTACATATCTACCTCAAATACCTTATTATTATCTATCCTGATGCCTAGTCACTTTACCCTGCCTTCATGTACATATCTACCTCAAATACCTAATTTGAAAACAAGGCTCCTGAAATTTTACCAGCATATCGAATGTGCCACCCGGGCTGGTAAAATCCTGGATCATTGTTATTCCAACTTCCGTGATGCATACAAGGCTATTCTCCGCCCTCCTTTCGGCAAGTCTGACCATGACTCTATTTTGTTGCACCCAGCCTACAAACAGAAACTAAAACAGGAAACGCCCGTGCTCAGGTCTGTTCAACGCTGATCCGACCAATCTGATTCCATGCTGCAAGATTGCTTCGAGCACGTGGACTGGGATATGTTCCGGATAGCATCTGACAACAACATTGATGTATATGCTGATTCGGTGAGCGAGTTTATTAGCAAGTGCATTGGTGATGTTGTACCCATAGCAAATATTAAAACCTTCCCCAACCAGAAACCGTGGATTGATGGCAGCATTCGCGCAAAACTGAAAGCGCGAACCACTGCTTTTAACCAGGGTAAGGCTACCGGAAACATGACTGAATACAAACAGTGTAGCTATTCCCTCCGCAAGGCAATCAAACAAGCTAAGCATCAATATAGAGACAAAGTAGAGTCACAATTCAACGGCTCAGACACGAGGAATGTGGCAGGGTCTACAGTCAATCACGGACTACAAAAAGAAAACCAGCCCCGTTGCGGACCATGACGTCCTGCTCCCAGACAAACGAAACAACTTCTTTGCTCGCTTTGAGGACAATACAGTGCCACCGACACGGCCTGCTACCAAAACCTGCGGGCTCTCCTTCACCGCAGCCAATGTGAGAAAAACATTTAAATGTGTTAACCCTCGCAAGGCTGCCGGCCCAGATGGCATCCCTGGCCGTGTCCTCAGAGCATGCGCAGACCAGCTGGCTGGTGTGTTTACGGACATATTCAATCAGTCCCTATCCCAGTCTGCTGTTCCCACATGCTTCAAGAGGGAGCACCCCCCTATCCACATCGACGGGACAGTAGTGGAGAAGGTGGAAAGTTTTAAGTTCCTCGGCGTACACATCACGGACAAACTGAATTGGTCCACCCACACAGACAGCGTGGTGAAGAAGGCGCAACAGCGCCTCTTCAACCTCAGGAGGCTGAAGAAATTTGGCTTGTCACCAAAATCACTCACAAACTTCTACAGATGCACGATCGAGAGCATCATGTCGGGCTGTATCACCGCCTGGTACGGCAACTGCTCCGCCCACAACCGTAAGGCTCTCCAGGAGGGTAGTGAGGACTGCACAACGCATCACCGGGGGTAAACTACCTGCCCTTCAGGACACCTACACCACCCGATGTCACAGGAAGGCCAAAAAGATCATCAAGGACAACAACCACCCGAGCCACTGCCTGTTCACCCCGCTATCATCCAGAAGGCGAGGTCAGTACAGGTGCTTCAAAGCTGGGACCGAGAGACTGAAAAACAGCTTCTACCTCAAGGCCATCAGTGTTAAACAGCCATCACTAACATTGAGTGGCTGCTGCCAACATACTGACTTAAATCTCTAGCCACTTTAAACATAGGAATTGGATGTAACAATGTATCACTAGCCACTTTAAACAATTTTGTATATAATGTTTACTTATCCGACATACTCATATCAAATGTATACACTGTACTCTAAACCATCTACTGAATCTTGCCTATGCCGTTCGGCATCGACCCAAATCTAGCCACTTTAATAATTATAATTGGATGAAATAATGTATCACTAGCCACTTTAAACAATGCCATTTATATAATGTTTACATATCCTACATTACTCATCTCATATATATATATATATATATGTATGTGTGTGTGTGTGTATATACTGTACTCCATACCATCTACTGCATCTTGCCTATGCCGGTCAGCCATCGCTCATCCATATATTTATATTTACATACTCGTATTCATTCCTTTACTCTTGTGTGTATAAGGTAGTTGTTGTGAATTTGTTAGATTACTTGTTAGATACTACTGCATGGTTGAAACTAGAAGCACAAGCATTTCGCTACAGTTGCATTAACATCTGCTAACCATGTGTATGTGACAAATAACGTTTTATTTGAATGTACATATATACCTCAAAGACCTCTGGTACTCTCTGTATATAGCTTCATTCTTGGGTATTTTATTCCTCTTGTGTTACTAATTATTTTTTTAATTTTTTTTTACTTGGTTGACAAGGGCTCATAAGCAAGCATTTCACGATTAAGTCTACACCTGTTGTATTCAGCACCTGTGCCAAATACAATTTGATTTGATTTCCCTGTCCTGTCTTTGTTTACATGTGGCCTCTGCAATACAAGCATCCAAGCTATTTGCTAGAGACAAGAACACTAAGCTGGAAGCCATTAACATTCCCCTGTAGGTAGCACACATGCATGCCACACGCCCACAGACACACGCCCACAGACACACGCCCACAGACACACGCCCACAGACACAGACACACACACAGTAGTGTTTCACGCCAAACTTTAGTTGTCATGATCTGGCCCAGGTGATGCTGTAACACAGCAGCACTCTGTAAATAATAGGAGGTGACTGTGGGCCGTAATGGCGCAAAATGTGCCTCAAATGGCCTGTCATTGACCTCCAGTGATTATTTCTTGCGGTTTATGTTTTGATGTTGTAAAGGTTCAGGATTCAGCATTGGATGATTGGATGTTAGCTATGATGTTATATACAGTGAGGGAAAAAAGTATTTGATCCCCTGCTGATTTTGTACATTTGCCCACTGACAAAGTAATGATCAGTCTATAAATTTAATGGTAGGTGTATTTGAACAGTGAGAGACGGAATAACAACAAAAAAATCCAGAAAAACGCATGTGAAAAATGTTATAAATTGATTTGCATTTTAATGAGGGAAATAAGTATTTGAACCCCTCTCAATCAGAAAGATTTCTTGCTCCCAGGTGTCTTTTATACAGGTAACGAGCTGAGATTAGGAGCACACTCTTAAAGGGAGTGCTCCTAATCTCAGTTTGTTACCTGTATAAAAGACACCTGTCCACAGAAGCAATCAATCAATCAGATTCCAAACTCTCCACCATGGCCAAGACCAAAGAGCTCTCCAAGGATGTCAGGGACAAGATTGTAGACCTACACAAGGCTGGAATGGGCTACAAGACCATCGCCAAGCAGCTTGGTGAGAAGGTGACAACAGTTGGTGCGATTATTCGCCAATGGAAGAAACACAAAAGAACTGTCAATCTCCCTCGGCCGGGGGCTCCATGCAAGATCTCACCTCGTGGAGTTGCAATGATCATGAGAACGATGAGGAATCAGCCCAGAACTACACGGGAGAATCTTTTCAATAATCTCAAGGCAGCTGGGACCATAGTCACCAAGAAAACAATTGGTAACACACTATGCCGTGAAGGACTGAAATCCTGCAGCGCCCGCAAGGTCCCACTGTTCAAGAAAGCACATATACATGCCTGTCTGAAGTTTGCCAATGAACATCTGAATGATTCAGAGGACAACTGGGTGAAAGTGTTGTGGTCAGATGAGACCAAAATGGAGCTCTTTGGCATCAACTCAACTCGCCGTGTTTGGAGGAGGAGGAATGCTGCCTATGACCCCAAGAACACCATCCCCACAGTCAAACATGGAGGTGGAAACATTATGCTTTGGGGGTGTTTTTCTGCTAAGGGGACAGGACAACTTCACTGCATCAAAGGGACGATGGACGGGGCCATGTACTGTCAAATCTTGGGTGAGAACCTCCTTCCCTCAGCCAGGGCATTGAAAATGGGTCGTGGATGGGTATTCCAGCATGACAATGACCCAAAACACACGGCCAAGGCAACAAAGGAGTGGCTCAAGTAGAAGCACATTAAGGTCCTGGAGTGGCCTAGCCAGTCTCCAGACCTTAATCCCATAGAAAATCTGTGGAGGGTGCAGAATGTTCGAGTTGCCAAACGTCAGCCTCGAAACCTTAATGACTTGGAGAAGATCTGCAAAGAGGAGTGGGACAAAATCCCTCCTGAGATGTGTGGAAACCTGGTGGCCAACTACAAGAAACATCTGACCTCTGTGATTGCCAAAAAGGGTTTTGCCACCAAGTACTAAGTCATGTTTTGCAGAGGGGTCAAATACTTATTTCCTTCATTAAAATGCAAATCAATTTATAACATTTTTCACGTGTTTTCCCGGATTTTTTTGTTATTCTGTCTCTCACTGTTCAAATAAATCTACCATTAAAATTATAGACTGATCATTTCTTGGTCAGTGGGCAAACTTACAAAATCAGTAGGGGATCAAATACTTTTTTTTATGAAGAGGACATCAGAGGCAGATGCTTTGATGTTATGAATAGGACATCAGAGGCGCCCGATTGTTGATTTTGGAGAGCGTTGTTTGCCATGTCTGCTGTTTTTCCGCTAATGGCATAATTAGGGTTGGTATTGCTGCTGAGGTCAGAGATCAATCCATTTATGGGTGGAGGTTCACTAATAGGCTGCGAGTGGGGACTACCCCCTCTGATAGCTTGAACATTATTAGAACATTTGAAAGGAAAAATGTGTTTACTAATTTTCCAATGTTTGGAAGCTGCAAAGACAATTTTAATCTATTTATAGACGTTAATGAACCATCAGTACTGAACCAGTAATGTGGGAGTTGGACGTGAATTAATTTGCAAAAGCAAATTGAATTAATTAATCAACGATAATGCTTAATCATACCTGGATAGGCTGGGAATTCAACTTTACCTAACCTGGGAAGTTGGTTCATCTTGGTTACTATTGCAAAGTTTAAAATGTCTCATTTAATTGAAAGAACCTTAAGGTATGTTCAACAATTTAACTTATTAAATTGAATGAGACGATGATATCCAATCAATTGAGATTGTCTGGATTATCATAAAAGTGTAACCAGTAGTTTAAATGTTAGGTACCATTCACCACTAGGCTCACCTCGCACTAAGGCTGAAGCCACATGGGATTCCAGCTGGAATCTTGAAAGGTAAATCTGGCAATTTCACTTGTTAGTTAAATTGAATGAGACATCGATATCCAATCAATTGATTGGCTGGATATCCTAAGTACCCACTTGTTGAACATGATCCACATTTGGGTGTCACCTAATTCTTTTTTCACGAAATGTACTGGTGATTCTTCACCACCAGGGGGTCACTGATCGCAGAAAGTGGAAATCACCAGAAGTACAAAGGGCAGGACTTCTCTCGCGCAAGGCGGAGGAATTTCAACGTGAAACAGTAAAAAGAAAATGCTGTTTTACCTTTTGTTAGCTGTAACATCTAGTGCTAAGCTAATCCTATTTGTACAGAAATCTCACTTCCAAGCACAAAATAGGGTCCCCTTCACCATGGAAAGAGGGTTTACTAGTGACGTCTTACATTAACCCATTCGGCATACTATTTGCGATCATTATATTACCGGAGCGCACGGTACATAAAAACAGATACACCTGTGGCCTACCCACACTGGCTTAGCATGGCTTGGTCACCGAACAGATCTATCCTCTAATTTCTAACCTTACTGGCTCTATGCCCTTGCTCTAGATGTTAATATTGACCGCCAGAAATCGCACTGTTTGGCCTGACGGACTAAATCTGTAATGTACAACTCATTGCACTGACTATCGACATTCGACCGGAGGTGCTTCCAAATAGCTTGTTCAAGTGGAAACACACACGCAACCAATGTCTTTCTCTATTCGCATACAGCAGTCTGTTTGCACAATTCTGTTTGCACAATTGATATGTACATAACTCAACAGCAAAGTCTCATTCTATCTTAGATTCCTCACAGGGGGAACCATAATATGTTGTGTCTTTGGCGAAGACTGTTATTTTATAAAATCAATTCTCTGTAATTATTATTACGTGATTAAACTAATCATGTAAATTTAATTAACTAGGAAGTCGGAACACCAAGGAAAATCTTCAGATTACTAAATTATAGTTTTCTGAATATAACTCTTCAGATATTTTAATATTGAATTATTCTTTACCTCAGTCTCATCTGAACAACTTGTTGGTTATCTGCACAAACCCAGCGTTTCTTATAATCATCCATACACCAATTGCCTTAATAATTTATTTACTAACTAACTAAATAATAACAGAAATGCATAAACAAACAGTAGATATTGGTTACTAACAATGATAGGGAAGATCCCCTAGTGGGCTGAACCGATATGACGGCTTGGTGGACAAAGGGAAGGGGGCGTGGACCGATAAAGAGCAGGAAAGACAAAATGGATTCATTACACAGTCTATAATTATATACATTGAAATGCTAATCCTTCACACATGAACGATCGCTCATTTGAGAATAATTGCAAGTACATATTTACGGTGTCATTGTTGTCTTCTCTGTTGGAATCTGGTGTGTCTGCTGGAGAGTTCATCCGAGTCTCTCTCTGTCTTTCTGTTTCCCTGAGGTTCAAAGTATTTTGTGGTTAAAATGGATACTTCAGAGTACCATTCAGAAATGTTCTCATAGATAGACGTTTCGGCAGTTGTCGGTATTCTCGTCCTCGGTTTACGTCATTTCTAGCTGCAGACTAGTACTTTGTATCTAAGATTTGCTATTTTTCTGTAGGGATCGATAGTCTCAGAGTTGAACCATTTCCAGCCGTGTAGCCAATGCTCCACGTGGTATAGTTTTCTAGCTTTGGTACTCAACTATTTGCAATCACAGCTCACGCCGTGGGTTTGCTTAGTCTGAAGAGAATTTTCTTAGGAGGGGCTTTTATTCGTAACAGTAGAAGAGGGCGGATCCATGACGCCAGATCAGGTCCGTGCTCATGGGAGCGTAACTGCTGACTAGTTAACCTTTTAATATTGGGATGAAGTTTAACATCACATTAAATCATTTCACAAATAGTTTCGTCTTTACTCATTCATTTTATACAATAATTAGATACAAACACCATAATTGAGAAATGTACACATTCAGAGAAATAGTTGTGTGTTTCCTGTCCTTCGAGGTCACCAAATGAAACACACTCAACATAACTGTCCCTTAAGTATCCACGGACCCTTCCCACAAGTGGACAGACATATAGTTTCATTTTAGGATTTAGGAGTTTGGCCATATGAAATCCTTTGTTCACTCTGTGGTCTCTCTCTGCATGACCAGGGGGGGAGAGTCTCCGCCAGGATCTACACCCAGAAAGGGCCACAGCATGACAGTGGTCATAAAGCTGGGGGCTGTTAGGTGGTCATTAGATGAGTCATTAGATGAGTCCCTGTATAGATGAATCATTAGATGAGTCCCTGCATAGATGAGTCATTAGATGAGTCCTTGTATAAATGAGTTGTTAGATGAATCATTAGATTCCCTGTATAGATGAGTCATTAGGTGATTCCCTGTATAGATGAGTCATTAGATGTGTCAGTAGATGATTCCATGTATAGATGAGTCATTAGGTGATTCCCTGTATAGATGACTCATTAGATGATTCCCTGTATAGATGAGTCATTAAATGATTCCCTATATAGATATGGGCCCTGATCAAAAGTAATGCACTATATAGGAACATTTATCTCTGTTGACATTAGTCAACTCTGGTTTGAGAGGGATTCACATGCAAATACAGTCTACCCACTGGGCAAAGCTGGTTGAATTAACGTGGTTTCCATGTCATTTCAACCAAAAAATGCAATGTGATGATGTTCAATCAACGTGGAAAACTGATTGGTGATCATATCAATGTGATCATATTTAATCAACGTGGAACGTTTTTACTACTTTTAAATCCATTTACATGGTCAAATGTTTTGTTTATTTCACATTAGTTGACAACTCAACAAAATGTAAATCAAAACTAGACATTGAACTGACGTCTGTTCCCAGTGGACATTTTATGTTTAGCAATGGTCCCATGTCTCCCATGTCGAAGTATTTTATGATACAATATTCACACATCTATAATCAGAGCCACCACAGCCAAGCAGTCTCTGTCTTCTAGTCAGATCTGGGTTCAAATGCTATTTGAAATCAAAGCTTCATTGAGTTTGCCCAGTGCCATTAAACCAATAGAGCAGTCTCAAGACTTGAAACCCTGCCCATCTGGCACTCCAGGCAGACTAGTGAATACACTGCCCATCTGGCACCAGGCAGACAAGTGAAAACCCTGCCCATCTGGCACCAGGCAGAATAGTGAAAACCCTGCCCATCTGGCACCAGGCAGAATAGTGAAAACCCTGCCCATCTGGCACTCCAGGCAGACTAGTGAAAACCCTGCCCATCTGGCACTCCAGGCAGACTAGTGAAAACCCTGCCCATCTGGCACTCCAGGCAGACGAGTGAAAACTCTGCCCATCTGGCACTCCAGGCAGACGAGTGAAAACCCTGCCCATCTGGCACCAGGCAGACTAGTGAAAATCCTGCCCATCTGGCACTCCAGGCAGACTAGTGAAAGCGTTTGACTACAAGGACTAGTTATATTTTTCAGAAAATCTACCAAGTTATTTATCTCGAGAGTTCTGGGAAATACCCCAAAAATATATGGTCGCTATGCCACGCTTTTCCCCAAATAAGAGCGGTGTTGCTCCACCTTGGCGGCTTGGCTGCGACACTATTTAACGATTTCAGAATAAATGAAACTGATATTTAGTAATGATAGAGTAACTATCTTTGATCACCAATTACATTGTTGTGAATTTAGTGGTGGACAAAGTACCCAATTGTCATAGTAAAAGTAAAGATACCTTTAGTGAGTCCTCCAGATCAGAGGCAGTAGGGATGACCAGGGATGTTCTCTGTTTAGTGAGTCCTCCAGATCAGAGGCAGTAGGGATGACCAGGGATGTTCTCTGTTTAGTGAGTCTTCCAGATCAGAGGCAGTAGGGATGACCAGGGATGTTCTCTGTTTAGTGAGTCCACCAGATCAGAGGCAGTAGGGATGACCAGGGATGTTCTCTGTTTAGTGAGTCCTCCAGATCAGAGACAGTAGGGATGACCAGGGATGTTCTCTGTTTAGTGAGTCCTCCAGATCAGAGGCAGTAGGGATGACCAGGGATGTTCTCTGTTTAGTGAGTCCACCAGATCAGAGACAGTAGGGATGACCAGGGATGTTCTCTGTTTAGTGAGTCCACCAGATCAGAGGCAGTAGGGATGACCAGGGATGTTCTCTGTTTAGTGAGTCCTCCAGATCAGAGGCAGTAGGGATGACCAGGGATGTTCTCTGTTTAGTGAGTCCTCCAGATCAGAGGCAGTAGGGATGACCAGGGATGTTCTCTGTTTAGTGAGTCCTCCAGATCAGAGGCAGTAGGGATGACCAGGGATGTTCTCTGTTTAGTGAGTCCACCAGATCAGAGACAGTAGGGATGACCAGGGATGTTCTCTGTTTAGTGAGTCCACCAGATCAGAGGCAGTAGGGATGACCAGGGATGTTCTCTGTTTAGTGAGTCCTCCAGATCAGAGGCAGTAGGGATGACCAGGGATGTTCTCTGTTTAGTGAGTCCTCCAGATCAGAGGCAGTAGGGATGACCAGGGATGTTCTCTGTTTAGTGAATCCTCCAGATCAGAGGCAGTAGGGATGACCAGGGATGTTCTCTGTTTAGTGAGTCCACCAGATCAGAGGCAGTAGGGATGACCAGGGATGTTCTCTGTTTAGTGAGTCCTCCAGATCAGAGGCAGTAGGGATGACCAGGGATGTTCTCTGTTTAGTGAATCCTCCAGATCAGAGGCAGTAGGGATGACCAGGGATGTTCTCTGTTTAGTGAGTCCTCCAGATCAGAGGCAGTAGGGATGACCAGGGATGTTCTCTGTTTAGTGAGTCCTCCAGATCAGAGGCAGTAGGGATGACCAGGGATGTTCTCTGTTTAGTGAGTCCACCAGATCAGAGACAGTAGGGATGACCAGGGATGTTCTCTGTTTAGTGAGTCCACCAGATCAGAGGCAGTAGGGATGACCAGGGATGTTCTCTGTTTAGTGAGTCCTCCAGATCAGAGGCAGTAGGGATGACCAGGGATGTTCTCTGTTTAGTGAGTCCTCCAGATCAGAGGCAGTAGGGATGACCAGGGATGTTCTCTGTTTAGTGAATCCTCCAGATCAGAGGCAGTAGGGATGACCAGGGATGTTCTCTGTTTAGTGAGTCCACCAGATCAGAGACAGTAGGGATGACCAGGGATGTTCTCTGTTTAGTGAGTCCTCCAGATCAGAGGCAGTAGGGATGACCAGGGATGTTCTCTGTTTAGTGAGTCCACCAGATCAGAGACAGTAGGGATGACCAGGATGTTCTCTGTTTAGTGAGTCCACCAGATCAGAGGCAGTAGGGATGACCAGGGATGTTCTCTGTTTAGTGAATCCTCCAGATCAGAGGCAGTAGGGATGACCAGGGATGTTCTCTGTTTAGTGAATCCTCCAGATCAGAGGCAGTAGGGATGACCAGGGATGTTCTCTGTTTAGTGAGTCCACCAGATCAGAGGCAGTAGGGATGACCAGGGATGTTCTCTGTTTAGTGAGTCCACCAGATCAGAGACAGTAGGGATGACCAGGGATGTTCTCTGTTTAGTGAGTCCACCAGATCAGAGGCAGTAGGGATGACCAGGGATGTTCTCTGTTTAGTGAGTCCTCCAGATCAGAGGCAGTAGGGATGACCAGGGATGTTCTCTGTTTAGTGAATCCTCCAGATCAGAGGCAGTAGGGATGACCAGGGATGTTCTCTGTTTAGTGAGTCCACCAGATCAGAGACAGTAGGGATGACCAGGGATGTTCTCTGTTTAGTGAGTCCTCCAGATCAGAGGCAGTAGGGATGACCAGGGATGTTCTCTGTTTAGTGAGTCCACCAGATCAGAGACAGTAGGGATGACCAGGGATGTTCTCTGTTTAGTGAGTCCACCAGATCAGAGGCAGTAGGGATGACCAGGGATGTTCTCTGTTTAGTGAATCCTCCAGATCAGAGGCAGTAGGGATGACCAGGGATGTTCTCTGTTTAGTGAATCCTCCAGATCAGAGGCAGTAGGGATGACCAGGGATGTTCTCTGTTTAGTGAGTCCACCAGATCAGAGGCAGTAGGGATGACCAGGGATGTTCTCTGTTTAGTGAGTCCTCCAGATCAGAGACAGTAGGGATGACCAGGGATGTTCTCTGTTTAGTGAGTCCACCAGATCAGAGACAGTAGGGATGACCAGGGATGTTCTCTGTTTAGTGAGTCTTCCAGATCAGAGGCAGTAGGGATGACCAGGGATGTTCTCTGTTTAGTGAGTCCTCCAGATCAGAGGCAGTAGGGATGACCAGGGATGTTCTCTGTTTAGTGAGTCCTCCAGATCAGTGGCAGTAGGGATGACCAGGGATGTTCTCTGTTTAGTGAGTCCACCAGATCAGAGGCAGTAGGGATGACCAGGGATGTTCTCTGTTTAGTGAGTCCTCCAGATCAGAGGCAGTAGGGATGACCAGGGATGTTCTCTGTTTAGTGAATCCTCCAGATCAGAGGCAGTAGGGATGACCAGGGATGTTCTCTGTTTAGTGAGTCCTCCAGATCAGAGGCAGTAGGGATGACCAGGGATGTTCTCTGTTTAGTGAGTCCTCCAGATCAGAGGCAGTAGGGATGACCAGGGATGTTCTCTGTTTAGTGAATCCTCCAGATCAGAGGCAGTAGGGATGACCAGGATGTTCTCTGTTTAGTGAATCCTCCAGATCAGAGGCAGTAGGGATGACCAGGGATGTTCTCTGTTTAGTGAGTCCACCAGATCAGAGGCAGTAGGGATGACCAGGGATGTTCTCTGTTTAGTGAGTCCACCAGATCAGAGACAGTAGGGATGACCAGGGATGTTCTCTGTTTAGTGAGTCCACCAGATCAGAGACAGTAGGGATGACCAGGGATGTTCTCTGTTTAGTGAGTCCTCCAGATCAGAGGCAGTAGGGATGACCAGGGATGTTCTCTGTTTAGTGAGTCCTCCAGATCAGAGGCAGTAGGGATGACCAGGGATGTTCTCTGTTTAGTGAATCCTCCAGATCAGAGGCAGTAGGGATGACCAGGGATGTTCTCTGTTTAGTGAGTCCACCAGATCAGAGGCAGTAGGGATGACCAGGGATGTTCTCTGTTTAGTGAGTCCACCAGATCAGAGGCAGTAGGGATGACCAGGGATGTTCTCTGTTTAGTGAATCCTCCAGATCAGAGGCAGTAGGGATGACCAGGGATGTTCTCTGTTTAGTGAGTCCTCCAGATCAGAGGCAGTAGGGATGACCAGGGATGTTCTCTGTTTAGTGAGTCCACCAGATCAGAGACAGTAGGGATGACCAGGGATGTTCTCTGTTTAGTGAGTCCACCAGATCAGAGACAGTAGGGATGACCAGGGATGTTCTCTGTTTAGTGAGTCCTCCAGATCAGATGCAGTAGGGATGACCAGGGATGTTCTCTGTTTAGTGAGTCCTCCAGATCAGAGGCAGTAGGGATGACCAGGGATGTTCTCTGTTTAGTGAGTCCTCCAGATCAGTGGCAGTAGGGATGACCAGGGATGTTCTCTGTTTAGTGAGTCCTCCAGATCAGAGGCAGTAGGGATGACCAGGGATGTTCTCTGTTTAGTGAATCCTCCAGATCAGAGGCAGTAGGGATGACCAGGGATGTTCTCTGTTTAGTGAGTCCTCCAGATCAGTGGCAGTAGGGATGACCAGGGATGTTCTCTGTTTAGTGAGTCCTCCAGATCAGAGGCAGTAGGGATGACCAGGGATGTTCTCTGTTTAGTGAGTCCTCCAGATCAGAGGCAGTAGGGATGACCAGGGATGTTCTCTGTTTAGTGAGTCCTCCAGATCAGAGGCAGTAGGGATGACCAGGGATGTTCTCTGTTTAGTGAGTCCTCCAGATCAGATGCAGTAGGGATGACCAGGGATGTTCTCTGTTTAGTGAGTCCTCCAGATCAGAGGCAGTAGGGATGACCAGGGATGTTCTCTGTTTAGTGAGTCCTCCAGATCAGTGGCAGTAGGGATGACCAGGGATGTTCTCTGTTTAGTGAGTCCACCAGATCAGAGGCAGTAGGGATGACCAGGGATGTTCTCTGTTTAGTGAGTCCTCCAGATCAGAGACAGTAGGGATGACCAGGGATGTTCTCTGTTTAGTGAGTCCACCAGATCAGAGACAGTAGGGATGACCAGGGATGTTCTCATCATGAATTTGATAATTTTCCTGTCCTGCTAAGCATTCAAGATGTAACGAGTACTTCTGGGTGTCAGGAAAAATTTATGGAGTTAAAAGTACTTAATTTTCTTTCGGAATGTAGTGATGTAAAAGTTGTCAAAAATATAAAAGTAAAGTATAGATACCCCAAATAATACTTAAGTAGTACTTTCAAGTATTTTTACTTAAGTACTTTACACCACTGTGTTACACTAGCGTTATCATGTTCCTCAATTAATTCAGCGCATTTCAGCAGTAAGCTATCTCATTGCACAGAGTGCGCCCCGAGGATAGCGTTGTCAAATCATACATCATACCTATATTTGGCAAAATCGAGTTGGTGATTATACAGATAGCGGATCAGCTCATGGATAACAGGGAGATCAATAATGGACATAGTTTAACCCTCCTGCTGTGTTCCGGTCGAATTCGACCTATTTACAAGTTTTCTATGAAAAATGTAGTTAATTTAATCTGATTGTCATAAGGTTCCGTGACTTTGTCCACACAGGGCATCTGAACACACAAAATACATTTTGATGATTTTCATTACATTTTGGGTGTTTTATTTAACTTTTGATAGAAATGAATGGGTGAGACTGCAATTAGTGTATACAACTGAGTTCTGGCATATGCCCATTCATCAGATGGACACACTTCCTCTCCCAGACCCCACATGCATGTGTGTTTGAGCACACACACCAACACACACACACACACACATCACTCCCTTTCTTGGCTTCCAAGTTTATTTGTCACGTGCGCCAAATACAACAGGTGTAGATCTTACAGTGAATTTCTTACTTACAGGCTCTAACCAACAGTGCAAAAAAGATGTTATGTGAACAATAGGTAAGTAAAGAAATAAAAACAGTAAAAATACAGTGAAAAATAACAGTAGAGGGGCTATATACAGTAGAGGCTATATACAGTAGAGAGGCTATATACAGTAGAGAGGCTATATACAGTAGAGGGGCTATATACAGTAGAGGCTATATACAGTAGAGGCTATATACAGTAGAGGCTATATACAGTAGAGAGGCTATATACAGTAGAGAGGCTATATACAGTAGAGGGCTATATACAGTAGAGGGCTATATACAGTAGAGGGGCTATATACAGTAGAGGGCTATATACAGTAGAGGGCTATATACAGTAGAGGGCTATATACAGTAGAGGGGCTATATACAGTAGAGGGGCTACATACAGTAGAGGGCTATATACAGTAGAGGGCTATATACAGTAGAGGGGCTATATACAGTAGAGGGCTATATACAGTAGCGAGGCTATATACAGTAGAGGGCTATATACAGTAGAGAGGCTATATACAGTAGAGGGGCTATATACAGTAGAGGGGCTATATACAGTAGAGAGGCTATATACAGTAGCGGGGCTATATACAGCAGAGGGGCTATATACAGCAGAGGGGCTATATACAGCAGAGGGGCTATATACAGCAGAGGGGCTATATACAGCAGAGGGGCTATAAAAGTAGTGAGGCTGCATACAGACAACTGTTAGTCAGGCTGATTGAGGTAGTATGTACATGTAGATAGGGTTAAAGTGACTATGCATATATGATGAACAGAGAGTAGCAGCACGGGGGGCGCACAATGCAAATAGTCCGGGTAGCCATTTGATTACCTGTTCAGGAGTCTTATGGCTTGGGGGTAGAAGCTGTTTAGAAACCTTTTTGGTCCTAGACTTGGCACTCCGGTACCGCTTGCCATGCGGTAGTAGAGAGAACAGTCTATGACTGGGGTGGCTGGGGTCTTTGATAATTTTTAGGGCCTTCCTCTGACACGGCCTGGTGTAGAGGTCCTGGATGGCAGGCAGCTTTGCCCCAGTGATGTACTGGGCCGTACGCACTACCCTCTGTAGTGTCTTGTGGTCGGAGGCCGAGAAGTTGCCGTAGCAGGCAGTGATGCAACCAGTCAGGATGCTCTCGATGGTGCAGCTGTAGAACCTTTTGAGGATCTGAGGACCCATGCCAAATCTTTTTAGTTTCCTGAGGGGGAATAGGCTTTGTCGTGCCCTCTTCACGACTGTCTTGGTGTGTTTGGACCATTCTAGTTTGTTGGTGATGTGGACACCAAGGAACTTGAAGCTCTCAACCTGCTCCACTACATCCCCGTTGATGAGAATGGTCCACAATCATCTCCTTAGTCTTGGTTACGTTGAGGGATAGGTTGTTATTCTGGCACCACCCGGCCAGGTCTCTGACCTACTTCCTATAGGCTGTCTCGTCGTTGTCGGTGATCAGGCCTACCACTGTTGTGTCGTATGCAAACTTAATGATGGTGTTGGAGTCGTGCCTGGCCATGCAGTCATGGTTGAACAGGGAGTACAGGAGGGGACTGAGCACGCAACCCTGGGGGGCTCCAGTGTTGAGGATCAGCGTGGCAGATGTGTTGCTACCTACCCTCACCACCTGGGGGCGGCCCGTCAGGAAGTCCAGGATCAAGTTGCAGAGGGAGGTGTTTAGTCCAAGGATCCTTAGCTTAGTGATGAGCTTTGAGGATACTATGGTGTTGAACGCTCAGCTGTAGTCAATTAATAGCGTACTCACGTAGGTGTTCCTTTGGTCCAGGTGGGAAAGGGCAGTGTGGAGTGCAATAGAGATTGCATCATCTGTGGATCTGTTTGGGCGGTATGCAAATTGGAGTGGGTCTAGGGTTTCTGGGATAATGGTGTTGATGTGAGCCATTACCAGCCTTTCAAAGCACTTCATGGCTACGGACGTGAGTGCTACGGGTCTGTAGTCATTTAGGCAGGTTGCCTTTGTGTTCTTGGGCACAGGGACTATGATGGTCTGCTTGAAACATGTTGGTATTACAGACTTAATCAGGGACATGTTGAAAATGTCAGTGAAGACACCTGCCAGTTGGTCAGCACATGCCCGGAGCACACGTCCTGGTAATCCGTTTGGCCCCGCATCCTTGTGTATGTTGACCTGTTTAAAGGTCTTACTCACGTCAGCTACGGAGAGCGTGATCACACAGTCATCCGGAACAGCCGATGCTCTCATGCATCCCTCAGTGTTGCTGGCCTTGAAGTGAGCGTAGAAGTAGTTTAGCTCGTCTGGTAGGCTCGTGTCTCTGGGCAGCTCGTGGCTGTGCTTCCCTTTGTAGTCTGTAATAGTTTGCAATCCCTGCCATATAAGACGAGCGTCAGAGCCGGTGTAGTATGATTCAATCTTAGTCCTGTATTGACGCTTTGCCTGTTTGATGGTTCGTCACAGGGCATAGCAGGATTTCTTGTAAGCTTCCGGGTTAGAGTCCTGCACCTTGAAAGCGGCAGCTCTAGCCTTTAGCTCAGTGCGAATGTTGCCTGTAATCTATGGCTTCTGGTTGGGGTATGTATGTACAGTCACTGTGGTGACGACGTCCTCAATGCACTTATTGATAAGCCAGTGACTGATGTGGTGTACTCCTCAATGCCATCAGAGGAATCCTGGAACATGTTCCAGTCTTTTTATTGTAAGCAGGAATCAGGAGGATATAGTTGTGGTCGGATTTACCAAATTGAGGGCGAGGGAGAGCTTTGTGCGCGTGTCTGTGTGTGGAGTACAGGTGATCTAGAATTTATTTCCCTCTGGTTGCACATTTAACATGTTGATAGAAATTTAAGATTTAAGGGTGAGTGGTTTCCTGTTTGCTTATTTCCTTATACAGCTGACTGAGTGTGGTCTTAGTGCCAGCATCTGTCTGTGGTGGTAAATAAACAGCCACGAAGAGTATAGCTGAAAACTCTCTAGGCAAGGAGTGTGGCCTGCAATTTATCACAATGTATTCTACTTCAGGTGAGCAAAATCTAGAGACTTCCTTAGATTTCGTGCACCAGCTGTTGTTTACAAATATGCACAGACCCCCTGCCCCCTCATCATATCCCGCCAGCTGAATATCCATGTCGTCATTCAGCCACGATTCCGTGAAACATAGGATATTACAGTTTTTAATGTCCCGTTGGTAGGATATTTGTGATCGTACCTCGTCTAATTTATTGTCCAATGATTGCACGTTGGCGAGTAGTATTGACGGTAACGGCAGCTTTCCCACTCGCCTTCTGTGGGTCCTGACCAGGCATCCGGCTCTGTGTCCTCTGTATCTGCGTCTCGTCCTCTTGCAGATAACGGGATGTTGGACCTGTCCGAGGTGAGTGATCGCTGTCCTGATTTCCAGCAGCTCTTTTCTTCCGTAAGATACGGTTGCAGAAACATTATGTACAAAATAAGTTACAAATTACGCAAAAAAAACCCGCATAATAGCACAATTGGTTACACAATTCGTTGGGCGCCCGTAAAATCTCATCAAATCAAATGTATTTATAAAGCCCTTCTTACGTCAGCTGATGTCAGTGTGCTGTACAGAAACCCAGCCTAAAACCCCAAACAGCAAGCAATGCAGGTGTAAAAGCACAGTGGTTAGGAAAAACTCCCTAGAAAGGCCAGAACCTAGGAAGAAACCTAGAGAGGAACCAGGCTGTGAGGGGTGGCCAGTCCTCTTCTGGCTGTGCCGGGTGCAGATTACAACAGAACATGGACAAGATTTTAAAATACTGGAGGCTGAGACAGGAGGGGTCGGGAGACACTGTGGCCCCGTCCGACGATACCCCCGGACAGGGCCAAACAGGCAGGATATAACCCCACCCACTCTGCCGAAGCACAGCACCCACACCACTAGAGGGATATCTCCAACCACCAACTTACCATCCTGAGACAAAGCCGAGTATAGCCCACAAAATAAAAATGCTGCCATTTCTTCCGGCGCCATTTTATCAGACAGGACGGAACCATACCTGTTGGCATTCTCACAAACAATTACAACGTTGTTTCAGTAATATAGAGACATTTCTGTGGCAGCACAATGACCAAACACAATGACCAAAAAGAAACGTCCTCTCACTGTCAACTGTTTATTTTGAGCAAACTTAACATGTGTAAATATTTGTATGAACATAACAAGATTCAACAACTGAGACATAAACTGAACAAGTTCCACAGACATGTGACTAACAGAAATGGAATAATGTGTCCCTGAACAAAGGGGGGGGTCAAAATCAAAAGTAACAGTCAGTATCTGGTGTGGCCACCAGCTGCAGTAAGTACTGCAGTGCATCTCCTCCTCATGGACTGCACCAGGTTTGCCAGTTCTTGCTGTGAGATGTTACCCCACTCTTCCACCAAGGCACCTGCAAGTTCCCGGACATTTCTGGGGGGAATTGTGGATTGTGCATTTCTGGTGTAACTCAGGCAGTTGTTGTTGCCATCCTGTACCTGTCCCGCAGGTTTGATGTTCGGATGTACGGATCCTGTGCAGGTGTTGGCCATATCTGCAGTCCTCATGTCTCCTTGCAGCATGCGTAAGGCAATTCACGCAGATGAGCAGGGACCCTGAGCATCTTTCTTTTGGTGTTTTTCCGAGTCAGTAGAAAGGCCTCTTTTGTGTCCTAAGTTTTCATAACTGTGACCTTAATTGCCTACCGTCTGTAAGCTGTTAGTGTCTTAATGACCGTTCCACAGGTGCATGTTCATTAATTGTTTATGGTTCATTGAACAAGCATGGGAAACAGTGTTTAAACCCTTTACAATGAAGATCTGTAAAGTTATTTGGATTTTTACGAATTATCTTTGAAAGACAGGGTCCTGAAAAAGTGACGTTTCTTTTTTTGCTGAGTTAATCTTTGATCATGACTCTGGTGAGGAGGAGAGTCCTTGTTAAACATTGACACAAAGTAGTCTGTGATAAATAGCACAATATGTTTCATCTGAGTATTTGTTATAGTCAAAATAATCCATACATTATGCTTTTTTTAAACTCAAAAACTACTTTTATGAGCTCAGGTCAATGAGGCCTACAGGCCATAAATAGCAAATAGAAGTTCAAAACTTGTAAAGTTCACAAGAACTTAAGTTGATAAGAAGATCTAACTCAACATTAGGCGATAATATATGTATTATTATGGATTTATAATCAGCTATAATGGGGCGGTCACTTTGGACCGGAAACACAGAATTATTTAACATGAAACGAAAACAACAGGAGGGTGAAATAGCCTATCAAGGTATCTTAACAGGCACAAACTGTTTTAAAAATATCAATATCTACTCTCAATATCTACTCTCATACCGAGACAGCGCAGAGAAGCGGGAAAAATTATCGGTATTTTGACCTGCATAGGCAAGAGACGTGCTTTGATAATGAAACCTATGTATTAAAGAATAAAGTTAGGGATTTTCATGCGTGACAAGAGTCAGGATTTTATGTTTCGGTGGGATTGGGACTGATAGGATAATAGCCTAGGCGAGATTTTCCCTCATGCCTCTGAATTGTTAACAGATTTCATGTTTGTGACAGAGATGCCTATGCAGTGAATTGTGCATAGGCCTATCACATTTGTGACTGTCTGAAGAGTCACAATGACAGCTCAAACAGGCACACATTATTTAATAGGCTATATTGTACACTTAGAAAAAAGGGTTCCAAAAGGGTTCTTCGGCTGTCCCCATAGAATAACCCTTTTTGGTTCCAGGTAGAACTGTTTTTGGTTTGAGGTAGAACCATTTTGGGTACCATGTTGAATCCTCTGTGGAAAGGGTTCTACATAGAACCCAAAAGGGTTCTACCTGGAACAAAAAAAGGGTTTTACCTGGAACCAAAATGTGTTCTTCAACGGGTTCTCCTATGGGGACAGCTAAATCAAATTTATTTATAAAGCCCCCCTTCCATCAGCTGATGTCACAGTGCTGTACAGAAACCCAGCCTAAAACCCCAAACAGCAAGCAATGCAGGTGTAAAAGCACGGTGGCTTGGAAAACCTCCCTAGAAAGGCCAAAACCTAGGAAGAAACCTAGAGATGAACCAGGCTGTGAGGGGTGGCCAGTCCTCTTCTGGCTGTGCCGGGTGCAGATTATAACAGAACATGGACAAGATTTTAAAATGTTCATAAAACAGGCAGAACAGTTGAAACTGGAGAAGCAGCACGGCCAGGTGGACTCGGGACATCAAGGAGTCATCAGACCAGGTAGGCCTTGAGGAATGGTCCTAATGCTCAGGTCCTCAGAGAGAGAGAGAGAGAGAGAAAGAGAGAGATAATTAGAGAGAGCATACTTAAATTCACACAGGACACCAGATAAGAGAATAAATACTCCAGATATAACAGACGGACCCTAGCCCCCCGACACATAAACTACTGCAGTATAAATACTGGGGGCTGAGACAGGAGGGGTCAGGAGACACTGTGGCCCCGTCCGACGATACCCCGGACAGGGCCAAACAGGCAGGATATAACCCCACCCACTCTGCCAAGCACAGCCCCCACACCACTAGAGGGATATCTTCAACCACCAACTTACCATCCTGAGACAAGGCCGAGTATAGCCCACAAGATCTCCGCCACGGCACCAGTAAGCCAGTGACTCAGCCCCTGTAATAGGGTTAGAGGCAGAGAATCCCAGTGGAGGGGAACCGGCCAGGCAAAGACAGCAAGGGTGGTTTGTTGCTCCAATGCCTTTCCGTTCACCTTCACACTCTTGGGCCAGACTACACTCAGTCATAGGACCTACTGAAGAGATGAGTCTTCAATAAAGACTAAGACAATACTGCTGCCAAAGAACCCTTTTAGGTTCTAGATGGTGTTGGGTTCTGAGAATATGAAATATACTTACGTCACTGACGGAGAGAGGGTAATGTATACCGTTTACATTATGTCAGGATATGTTATTGTTAGCCATCAGGGATCCTCTGGGAGGAGAAGAGACACAGTCTGGTATCAATAACCATGACAGCCGTGAGTTGGGGAGGAGTGAGCTGGTACCAGGCACCATGACAGCCGTGAGTTGGGGAGGAGTGAGCTGGTACCAGGCACCATGACAGCCGTGAGTTGGGGAGGAGTGAGCTGGTACCAGGCACCATGACAGCCGTGAGTTGGGGAGGAGTGAGCTGGTACCAGGCACCATGACAGCCGTGAGTTGGGGAGGAGTGAGCTGGTACCAGGCACCATGACAGCCGTGAGTTGGGGAGGAGTGAGCTGGTACCAGGCACCATGACAGCCGTGAGTTGGGGAGGAGTGAGCTGGTACCAGGCACCATGACAGCCGTGAGTTGGGAGGAGTGAGCTGGTACCAGGCACCATGACAGCCGTGAGTTGGGGAGGAGTGAGCTGGTACCAGGCACCATGACAGCCGTGGAGTTGGGAGGAGTGAGCTGGTACCAGGCACCATGACAGCCGTGAGTTGGGAGGAGTGAGCTGGTACCAGGCACCATGACAGCCGTGGAGTTGGGGAGGAGTGAGCTGGTACCAGGCACCATGACAGCCGTGAGTTGGGGAGGAGTGAGCTGGTACCAGGCACCATGACAGCCGTGAGTTGGGGAGGAGTGAGCTGGTACCAGGCACCATGACAGCCGTGAGTTGGGGAGGAGTGAGCTGGTACCAGGCACCATGACAGCCGTGGAGTTGGGGAGGAGTGAGCTGGTACCAGGCACCATGACAGCCGTGAGTTGGGGAGGAGTGAGCTGGTACCAGGCACCATGACAGCCGTGAGTTTGGGAGGAGTGAGCTGGTACCAGGCACCATGACAGCCGTGAGTTGGGGAGGAGTGAGCACTTTAGGCCAGAGGTCAGGTCAGAAGAAGTGAGGATGAACAGATATCACTAAGGTTCTGTCTAGCAACAGAGATGCATTAGCCGTTCAGATGTGTTGAAGGAGACTCAGCATAGGAGAAAGGATTAAATATCAGTGCTTGTGTGAATATGCTTTTGTCTAATGCAGTTGTATTGACCCTCTGGGAAGAATAAACTTGGTTTAAGCTTTCATTGTGTCCGTCAAGTTTTTACTCTGAAAATTAGAACCTAACAGTAGCATCTTTTTTTCGAAGAGTTTAGGGTTTTCCTGTAGGGTCGCGTGTGCAGTCCGGCAGTGTGAATTATGAGTGTGCTTTGAATTCATTGCAGCTTTGTGTGAAGTAAATACCCTAGGTTAAAGGCTTCCATCCAACAAACTGTTTGGATAATCTGCTGCTGTGCATGTTGTGTATTTTGTGGGATTGCATTAGTGCCACTTTGGGGAAATCTTTAGAAATTTCCCGGGTCTTGTCATTTTATTTTGTCGAAATGTGAAGAATGTTAATCCATACTAGTTACTCTAGTGGGGACACTAGACACATTCGTTTTTTCCTCATCTGAAGCCAGCTAGCTGCTCTGGTTCTGTGATGGTTTGAGAAGGCAGGGCAGGGCAGGGCAGTGAGCGAGGACTTGGCAGAAGAACGAGGATGTGCACTGTTGCCGTCCGTCTCCGTGCCGTGGCTGAGTACACATGACCACTTCCCAAATGGCACCAGAGCCATGGTCTAAAGTAGTGCACTAGATAGGGAATAGGGTGCCATTTGAGGTGCAGCTGTGAGTAATCCATGGCTCACATTGTCTGTAACAGGAGCCTCCTCATCAATATAAACTCTTTCCCTGCTAGCCAGGATGCTGCTATATGAGACAGAGGTTGACATGTAATGAGTATTAGACATTGAATTGATCCACCAAGCTGTTTTTTATGTGGAGATATTGTCCTCAGATACAGAGCTTTGAGATGTAGGTACTGTAGCTAGCGAGCAACTGTTACCGTTTGGAAATCCTCATATTGCAGAGGACCATTTGTTCTTTCTAAGTACTGTGATTACATTTCTCTTGGATTGGTCAGTTATCTCAATTTTGGCATTGGAATTAAGCACCGAGATCGGTTGTTCTACTTCGGGGATTAGGGTCAGGTCTGCGTCACGTAAGAGAATAAGCACTGGGGTAGATTCTTCTGTTGTCTCAAATTGGTGATAAAAGCACCCTGTCAGAAATGGGTCCATGGTCCGTGTGTTCTTCATTTTTATGTCAGCTTGAACTAAAATCAATACCCCTCAGCACAGTGGGTGCTGCCATAGCTACACAGCTGAATTCTCATATCCATCGCCCAATCATAGTAGGGGAGGCAGGATAAAGCAGGTTATAGCAGGCTAGTTTACGGCTTAAAGAAAGACTTTTGGATTCATGACCATATCATAGACTATTTGACCAAGTTGGGCACGGGGAGAGGAGGAACATCTATGAATTTACCCGTAGATGATGGGATGGAATAGCTTCTGATCATGTTCAACCATTACATGTTAGATAGTATTCTTAATATCTAGACAGGACCTGGGTTCAAATAGTATTTGTTTTATTTCATATGCTTTAACTGTGCAGGATTGAGTTTGCCTGCTGAATTAGAACCAACATGATAGCCAAACAAGTGCAATCCCTGCCCATTTGGCACTCCAGACAGGCTTTATTAAATGCTCAACGTATTTGCAAGAAAATAAATATTGTTTGAACCCATGTCTGCATCTTAGAATGTGAAGATGTCCTTGTCATATCGTGCTGTAAAACATCAATACAACGTTCTATTTATTCTATTACCAGATCATGTAGAAGCTCAATATGGCCCCAAGCAATCAAATCAGCGTGGTTCTCCTCTTTTAGATTTCTCCCCTCCAGAGAAAAGTTTAGACTGGTGCCTGGATACAACTTCATGGATGCCTCTTAATCATTTATTTGAACAGCTCAATTGCTTGTCTTGATTTTATTTAGAGGATTTAGGGCAGACGAGACGGGAGTTTTTAACTGTATTCAGTCTCCCTAACAGGCTGACGAGACGGGAGTCTTTAACTGTATTCAGTCTCCCTAACAGGCTGACGAGACGGGAGTCTTTAACTGTATTCAGTCTCCCTAACAGGCTGACGAGACGGGAGTCTTTAACTGTATTCAGTCTCCCTAACAGGCTGACGAGACGGGAGTCTTTAACTGTATTCAGTCTCCCTAACAGGCTGACGAGGCGGGAGTCTTTAACTGTATTCAGTCTCCCTAACAGGCTGGCGGCGGGAGTCTTTAACTGTATTCAGTCTCCCTAACAGGCTGACGAGACGGGAGTCTTTAACTGTATTCAGTCTCCTAACAGGCTGACGAGGCGGAGTCTTTAACTGTATTCAGTCTCCCTAACAGGCTGACGAGACGGGAGTCTTTAACTGTATTCAGTCTCCCTAACAGGCTGACGAGACGGAGTCTTTAACTGTATTCAGTCTCCCTAACAGGCTGACGAGGACGGGAGTCTTTAACTGTATTCAGTCTCCCTAACAGGCTGACGAGACGGGAGTCTTTAACTGTATTCAGTCTCCCTAACAGGCTGACGAGACGGGAGTCTTTAACTGTATTCAGTCTCCCTAACAGGCTGGCGAGGCGGGAGTCTTTAACTGTATTCAGTCTCCCTAACAGGCTGACGAGACGGGAGTCTTTAACTGTATTCAGTCTCCTAACAGGCTGGCGAGGCGGGAGTCTTTAACTGTATTCAGTCTCCCTAACAGGCTGACGAGGCGGAGTCTTTAACTGTATTCAGTCTCCTAACAGGCTGACGAGACGGGAGTCTTTAACTGTATTCAGTCTCCCTAACAGGCTGACGAGGCGGGAGTCTTTAACTGTATTCAGTCTCCCTAACAGGCTGACGAGGCGGGAGTCTTTAACTGTATTCAGTCTCCCTAACAGGCTGACGAGACGGGAGTCTTTAACTGTATTCAGTCTCCCTAACAGGCTGACGAGACGGGAGTCTTTAACTGTATTCAGTCTCCCTAACAGGCTGACGAGGCGGGAGTCTTTAACTGTATTCAGTCTCCCTAACAGGCTGGCGAGACGGGAGTCTTTAACTGTATTCAGTCTCCTAACAGGCTGACGAGGCGGGAGTCTTTAACTGTATTCAGTCTCCCTAACAGGCTGACGAGGCGGAGTCTTTAACTGTATTCAGTCTCCTAACAGGCTGACGAGACGGGAGTCTTTAACTGTATTCAGTCTCCCTAACAGGCTGACGAGACGGGAGTCTTTAACTGTATTCAGTCTCCTAACAGGCTGACGAGGCGGGAGTCTTTAACTGTATTCAGTCTCCTAACAGGCTGACGAGACGGGAGTCTTTAACTGTATTCAGTCTCCCTAACAGGCTGGCGAGAGGCGGAGTCTTTAACTGTATTCAGTCTCCCTAACAGGCTGACGAGACGGGAGTCTTTAACTGTATTCAGTCTCCTAACAGGCTGACGAGACGGGAGTCTTTAACTGTATTCAGTCTCCCTAACAGGCTGACGAGACGGGAGTCTTTAACTGTATTCAGTCTCCCTAACAGGCTGACGAGACGGGAGTCTTTAACTGTATTCAGTCTCCCTAACAGGCTGACGAGACGGGAGTCTTTAACTGTATTCAGTCTCCCTAACAGGCTGACGAGACGGGAGTCTTTAACTGTATTCAGTCTCCCTAACAGGCTGACGAGACGGGGGTTTTTAACTGTATTCAGTCTCCCTAACAGGCTGACGAGACGTTTTTTTTTAACTGTATTCAGTCTCCCTAACAGGCTGACGAGACGGGGGTCTTTAACTGTATTCAGTCTCCCTAACAGGCTGACGAGACGGGAGTCTTTAACTGTATTCAGTCTCCTGAACGCCTTGAAAGAAAAGAAAAGAGATCGATCAGAGAGAGAAAAAAACCCAGTGTAGAATGCATGATACAATAAACCACATATACACACATAGGCACTTGCACACACATACACATTCACACACATGTACGCACACAAACACATACACACACGCATACAAAAAAACACACACACACACACTCACAGTAACTGTAAATGTAGCGGTAGCAGTGAGGCACAATGAGTGGGTCAGTGTACTAGTAGAGTAGTATGACTTCAGTAGTAGACAGTAGTTGACAGTAGTATCAGTTGATGAGTAGTAGTACCAGTAGTAGACAGTAGTAGATAGTAGTAGACCGTAGTATCAGTAGTAGACAGTATTTCACCATTGATAAAGGCTATAGCCACACATCCTATCCCACCTTACCATTCCTGTTCTATTTCACCATTGCTGTATGAGGAATAGAAATGCCTTATACTCTACAAATGTCATACCAACTTACTTCAAGTTTTATCTTGCAGGTATGATTTCATTTTCTTCGGACTTGACTTTTAATTATTAATTGTTGTTATACTGCATTTGCAAAATCTCCTTCCTTTTCTAAGTGAATTTACGTCAGAGCTGTTTGAGCAGACCTCCAACTAACTGTGTGAGAACATGAGGCTGGCTGTGGCTGGGTGAGAAATAGGTATATTAATCATTTTTAATGTTACCTTTCAAACATTCAAACAGGCCCTTGATGATTTGTGTTCCCTTAGCAGCCGCCTCTGGCTCGGGTCAATGTAATTCCGGGCCTGGATTCCTTTTGTGGAGCCGATATCCAAATGACTTGACACCCTCCCTGCTTGATCCTGGAGAATTGCTTGACAAGAACACATCACCGGGGAGCGGGAGAAGAGTGGGGCAGCCCTCTGAAAGTTCATAATTAAAAACTCATTTGACCTACAGTGATATGGTGTTTTTTCTCGTAGGCCCGCTATTGTTTGCAGTGGCAGCGAGTCACATTGTGTCACTTGCAATCAGAGAGACTTGGGCTGAGTTGATGTGTGTCAGAGAGGACCACTGAATGGACTTGGGCTGAGTTGATGCGTGTCAGAGAGGACCACTGAATGAGGCTGAGTTGATGTAGAGAGGAGGTCTCTACCATACCATCTAGACTGACGGAGAGGAGGTCTCTACCATACCATCTAGACTGACGGAGAGGTGGTCTCTACCATCCCATCTAGACTGACGGAGAGGAGGTCTCTACCATACCATCTAGACTGACGGAGAGGAGGTCTCTACCATACCATCTAGACTGACGGAGAGGAGGTCTCTACCATCCCATCTAGACTGACGGAGAGGAGGTCTCTACCATCCCATCTAGACTGACGGAGAGGAGGTCTCTACCATCCCATCTAGACTGACGGAGAGGAGGTCTCTACCATCCCATCTAGACTGACGGAGAGGAGGTCTCTACCATCCCATCTAGACTGACGGAGAGGAGGTCTCTACCATACCATCTAGACTGACGGAGAGGAGGTCCCTACCATCCCATCTAGACTGACGGAGAGGAGGTCTCTACCATCCCATCTAGACTGACGGAGAGGAGGTCTCTACCATCCCATCTAGACTGACGGAGAGGAGGTCTCTACCATACCATCTAGACTGACGGAGAGGAGGTCCCTACCATACCATCTAGACTGACGGAGAGGAGGTCTCTACCATCCCATCTAGACTGACGGAGAGGAGGTCTCTACCATCCCATCTAGACTGACGGAGAGGAGGTCTCTACCATCCCATCTAGACTGACGGAGAGGAGGTCTCTACCATCCCATCTAGACTGACGGAGAGGAGGTCTCTCCTGACCTACTGTAGTCACGATTCAATCTTTATCTTTTCAATCTCGTCTTCAATCTTTATTCCTTGAGTATCTCACTAAATGACTGTCATTTCATCCAAGCATTCCTCACTGTATTGATCCCCAACATAATGATTTTGAACTCCAGATGGATGGTGATGCTGATGATAAGATGCTGAGTATCTCTGTGATACTCCTGCTGTAATAGTATGTGATCAAACATTTGTAAACCTCAGGAGAAAGTCACAGGAAAATCCTCCCTGTCTGATCCTCAGTGTTTTGCTTCAATATGTATGAATGCTCAGTCACCACTACTGAGTTGGACTTGTTTGATCATCATTCCAAAATGGTGAAATACATGATAGACGATGCCATCTTTTTACAAAACGTCATCATAGCATTTGTCCAAAGCATTCCTTGTTTTTATTGCAGACAATACATGTGAAATACAAGAAGAGACCCACCAGAACAGACACAGACAGACATTTCCTATCTCAACTCGGCTGCTGTAAATTCCACTGCAGCACATTGACAGTCATGTATTCCACTGCAGCACATTGACAGTCATGTATTCCACTGCAGCACATTGACAGTCATGGATTCCACTGCAGCACATTGACAGTCATGGATTCCACTGCAACACATTGACAGTCATGGATACCACTGCAGCACATTGACAGTAATGTATTCCACTGCAGCACATTAACAGTCATGTATTCCACTGCAGCACATTGACAGTCATGAATTCCACTGCAGCACATTGACAGTCATGGATTCCACTGCAGCACATTGACAGTAATGTATTCCACTGCAGCACATTGACAGTCATGTATACCACTGCAGCACATTGACAGCCATGTATACCACTGCAGCACATTGACAGCCATGTATTCCACTGCAGCACATTGACAGCCATGGATACCACTGCATCACATTGACAGTCATGGATACCACTGCAGCACATTGACAGTCATGTATTCCACTGCAGCACATTGACAGTCATGGATACCACTGCAGCACATTGACAGTCATGGATACCATTGCAGCACATTGACAGTCATGGATACCACTGCAGCACATTGACAGTCATGTATTCCACTGCAGCACATTGACAGTCATGTATTCCACTGCAGCACTTTGACAGTCATGGATTCCACTGCAGCACATTGACAGTCATGTATTCTACTGCAGCACATTGACAGTCATGGATACCACTGCAGCACATTGACAGTCATGGATACCACTGCAGCACATTGACAGTCATGGATTCCACTTCAGCACATTGACAGTCATGGATTCCACTGCAGCACATTGACAGCCATGTATTCCACTGCAGCACATTAACAGTCATGTATTCCACTGCAGCACATTGACAGTCATGTGCAGCCTTAAACCTTTACTCTCTCTCCCTCCTCCTCTCCCTCCTTCTCTCAATATCTCTTTCCTCCTCAGACTTTGAGGTGTCAGTTTATTTTCATTCAGCCTACCTTAAGGACATATAAGCATCTCAGACTTTTCATGCATACTTCCTCTCCTTCATCCCCCCGCCAACCCCCATCCTATCCCATCTCCGGCTGGCTGACTAGCTGACTGGCACGTATAACACTCAGCCCAGTGAAAGGTGCCTGGTTTCATTCAGGTGTGCTCAATCTCCCAGTGATGGGGCTAATTGTGCGCTGCCCTTGCCTGGGTAATTGTCTTTTGATTGAGGTCATCAGGACAATCAAAGCCAGCAAGGGGTGAAGAGTGACAGCAGAGTGCGAGAGAGAGCGAGAGACTTTTTGAAGATTTAGCCCTGGAGAAGTGCTGTCCAGAAAATGCTTTGTTTACTCTGACTGGAGCCTTATGGGGTCTGCTGTTACACCTGCCTGTTTCCTAAATGGCACGCTTTTTCCTATGGGTCCTGGTCAAAAGTAGTGCACTACATAGGGAATATTGTGCCATTTGGAACATATCCCCCATGTGATCTAGTCTGCTATTAGAGACTCCAGCTATGGAGCTGGCTGGGCTCGAATTATGGGATTGGGATAGACACGGACAATTACACCACTTTACCCTTTAATCAGTACCATTGACATTGGCTTTGGAAGCTAGTGCATGAGAATGAGTGGTGGAAGACGTTTTCTCAACCTGACCCGAGAGATCAAGCATCAGTGACATACAGTACTTTCATACTCATTGTAACAGCATGACAATATTGTCAGAAGATAATAGTTCACTTCTGTATTTTGGTACGCCAATCAGCTGACAGAGCTTAATACTGCAGTGGGCTAAATCAGGGTCACACAGAGTGCTTCTGGGTAGTCTTAAACAAATCTACTTTAAAACAAAAGTATACACCTCACACGCATGGTTATGGGCTTCAAAATGTATTACATTGAGTTTACACTTTATATACACATCACAGAAGACTGACATTTATCAAAAAGAATTCAAAAAAGAACACCAGATTGTTGTTGTAAAACAATTATAATAACATGGCATGCATCAAGAAAGACCGTTGGACACTGTGAAGCAACACAAACCTAGGCACAGACACATGCATACACACACATGATAAAATATGCACTATACACATGGATTTTGTGTTGTAGATAGTCTGTTCAAAAGGGAAGAAAAATAACGAGGAGCGCACACACAGTCACGCGCGCAAAACTAGTAGTGTCAGTTTCAACAGCCACTTGAAAGAACTTCTATTTCTTGTTCATTTGTCAAAAAACAAGCCTGAAACCATGTCTACAGACTGTTGACATCTAGTGGAAGCCATAGGAACTGCAATCTGGGAGCTAATTCCTCTATATACAATAGCAAGTCAATGGAAAAACTGTGACATAAAAAAAAAAATCATTTTCCGGATGGATTTTCCTCTGGTTTTTTGCCTGACATATCAGTTCTGTTATACTCAGATGACATTATTTTAACAGTTTTAGAAACTTCAGAGTGTTTTCTATCCAATACTACCAATTATGCATATCCTAGCTTCTGGTTCTGAGTAACAGGCAGTTTACTTTAGACACGTCAGACTCTCCGTACTTCCGAACACTGCCCCCTAGCCCTTGGAGGTTAAACCACCTGACCAAGAACTAAAGAAATGGGACACCATAAATCTTTCTCCTAATATTACCAATCCCACAAGGTATGACTCCAAATACCCAGAAAAGGCTACTCTTCTCGATGGTACCAGTCTGGTGTTTTCTGTAATGACGTTAGTGATCACTGTTTTACAGTCTGTGTTCGTAGTGGCTGCTCAGTGAAACTTCCAGTCCTGATTTGTCATAGACACTAAAAAAACGTTAATGAGCAAGCCTTCCTTCATGACCTAGCCTCTGTAAATTGTTATAGAATCAGCTTGGTCCCCTTTGTTGAAGAAGCTTACCTTCTTTTTTGATATCTTCAGTGATATTGTTAACGCCCCCCATAATGAAAATTAGAATTAAAAACAGGTTCAACCCCTGATTCGACCGTGATCTTGCAGAGTTACTCCACCTCCAAGAATTACATTTGGCAAAAGGCTCGGCACACTCATACTCAGGCTGACTCAGGCTGCTCTCATTCAGGCAAATGTGAAATAAGTGCACTCAGGCTATCCGGAAGGCCAAAGTTAGTTACTTTAAGGAGCAGTTCTCTCTCTGTGGGTCTAACCCCAAGAAGTTCTGGAAAACTGTTACAGACCTGGAGAATAAACCCTCCTCCTCACAGCTGGCCATGTCCCTTAAAGTTGATGATGTGGTTGTTACTGACAAGATGCACATGGCTGAGCTCTTTAATCACCATTTCATTAAGTCAGGATTCTTATTTGACTCAGCCATGCCTCCTTGCCCATCCAACATTTCCTCATCTCCCACCCCCTTCTAATGCGACTAGCCCAGATGCTCCTCCCTCTTTTCTCCCAGCCCCACTACAAAGTTTCTCCCTGCAGGCGGTCACTGAGTCCGAGGTGCTAAAAGAGCCCCTTAACTTCTTAAGGACCAGTAAGGTGCACTGGGGCGCTAGCGCCCCACTCCCGACACTACCAGGTGAAATGCGCCAAATTCAAAATCCAAAAGTTGAATTATTAAACATGCATCAATATACAAGTGTTTCATAGTCATCAAAAGTTCGGCTTCTTGGCAATATCACAGCGTTGTCAGATTTCAAAAAAGGCTTTACGGCGAAAGCACCACATTTGATTGTTTGAGGGTAGCACCTAACATATTTTTACCATTACCATGAATTCATAAGCCTCCACGGTTCACAGAAAACACATTTCACAGCGAAAACAAATCAATTACCTGTTGAAGAACTTCTGCTGATGGCTTCCCAAGTGTCCAACGAAGACAATCCATGGTTCTTTCGTTAGAAAAAGTCATGTACTATATCCATAAATCTCAGTTTGGTTTGCGCGTTATAATCAGAAACTACAGCGTCCATTGAAACTCGTTCAACTTATACCTATAAACTTGTCCAAGAACAATCAAACATCCTTTTTAATGTATCCTTAGGAACACATGTATATTTACTATAATAATTCAACCGGAATATAAACTGGGCTATAAGAAAGGAAAAAAACACAGAGCGCGCTTGGCGAGAGCGCGTGTCCTCTTCTATTGACATCTGAGGGGACACTTCCTGATTCCTCTTCTTCTCTGCTCTAATAGCATCTAAAAAAAATCTGAACAGTGTCTCAAGACTGTTGACATCCAGAGGAAGCGATAGGTACTGCATTCATATGCCCTTATATGGGCATTTCCATAAGGGAGGGGTTCCAAATGAGCAATGTGTCAAAACCACTTTTTCCAGGACAGAAATTCCTCGGGGTTTTGCCTACCATATCCGTTTTGTTTTACTCACAGACAAATGGTTAACACCTTTAGAAAATTCAGAGTGTTTCCTATCCAATGGTACTAAATAGGCGCATATCCTATTTTCTGGGCCTAAATGGGAGGCATTTTACTTTGGGCATGCCAGGGTCTCCAAAACGGTCACCTCATGCGCTGTGCCCTAAGAAGTTAAACAAAAAAAATATGGTTTAGACCCTTTCTTCTTTAAGGTTGCTGCCCCTATCATCGCCAAGCCTATCTCCAACCTTTTTTAACCAGTCTCTCCTTTCTGAGAAGGTTCCCATTGCTTGGAAGGCAGCCACAGTTCATCCTTTATTTAAAGGGGGAGATCAAGCTGATCCTAACTGTTATAGGCCTATTTCTATTTTGCCCTGTTTATCAAAAGTTTTGGAAAAACTTGTCAATAATCAACTGATTGACTTGCTTGATGTCTATAGTATTCTCTCTGGTATGCAATCTGGTTTCCGCTCAGGTTATGGATGTGTCACTGCAATCTTAAGTCCTCAATGATGGCACCATTGCCCTTTTGATTCTAAGCAATGTTGTGCTGCTATTTTTATTGACTTGGCCAAAGCTTTTAATACGTTAGACCATTCCATTCTTGTGGGCCGGCTAAGGAGTATTGGTGTCTCTGAGGGGTCTTTGGCCTGGTTTGCTAACTACCTCTCTCAAAGAGTGCAGTGTATAAAGTCAGAACATCTGCTGTCTCAGCCACTGCCTGTCACCATGGGTGTACCCCAAGGCTCGATCCTAGGCCCCAAGATCTTCTCTATTTACATCAACAACATAGCTCAGGCAGTAGGAAGCTTTCTCATCCATTTATATGCAGATGACACAGTGTTATACTCAGCTGGCCCCTCCCTGGAATTTGTGTTAAACGCTCTACAACAAAGCATTATTAGTGTCCAACAAGCTTTCTCTGCCCTTAACCTTGTTCTGAACACCTCCAAAACAAGGTTATTGTGGATTGGTAAGAAGAATGCCCCTCTCCCCGCTGGTGTGATTACTACCTGTGAGGGTTTAGAACTTGAGATAGTCACCTCATACAAGTAATTGGGATTATGGCTGGACGGTACACTGTCCTTCTCTCAGCACATATCAAAGATGCAGGCAAAATTTAAATCTAGACTTGGTTTCGTAATCGCTCCTCTTTCACCCCAGCTGCCAAACTAACCCTGATTCAGATGACCATCAGTGGATTTGATGTCAGCTGTGTAAAGGCAGTAGTTTTGTTGTCAGCTGTGTAAAGGCAAGTAAAACATTTAAATGTGTTAACCCTCGCAAGGCTGCTGGCCCAGATGGCATCCCTGGCCGTGTCCTCAGAGCATGCGCAGACCAGCTGGCTGGTGTGTTTACGGACATATTTAATTAATCCTTATGCCAGTATGCTGTTCCCACATGCTTCAAGGAGGGCCACCATTGTTCCTGTTCCCAAGAAAGCTAAGGTAACTGAGCTAATTGACTATCGCCCCGTAGCACTCACTTCTGTCATCATGAAGTGCTTTGAGAGACTAGTCAAGGATCATATCACCTCCATCCTGCCAGACACCCTGGACCCACTCCAATTTGCTTACCGTCCCAATAGGTCCACAGACGACGCAATCGCAATCACACTGCATACTGCCCTAACCCATCTGGACAAGTGGAATACCTATGTAAGAATTCTGTTCATCGACTACAGCTCAGCATTTAACACCATAGTTCCCTCCAAGCTCATCATTAAGCTCGAGACCCTAGGTCTTGACCCAGCCCTGTGCAACTGGGTCCTGGACTTCCTGACGGGCAGGCCCCAGGTGGTGAGGGTAGGAAACAACATCTCCACCCCGCTGATCCTCAACACTGGGGCCCCACAAGGGTGCGTTCTCAGCCCTCACCTGTACTCCCTGTTTACCCATGACTGCCTGGCCAAGCACGCATCCAGCTCAATCATCAAGTTTGTTGACGACAGTGGTAGGCTTGATTACCAACAGCGACAAGACGGCCTACAGGGAGGAAGTGAGGGCCCTCGGAGTGTGGTGTCAGGAAAATAACCTCTCACTCAACGTCAACAAAACAAAGGCGATGATCGTGGACTTCAGGAAACAGGAGGGAGCACCCCCCTATCCACATCGACGGGACAGTAGTGGAGAAGGTGGAAAGTTTTAAGTTCCTCGGCGTACACAACACGGACAAACAGAAATGGTCCACCCACACAGACAGCGTGGTGAAGAAGGCGCAACAGAGCCTCTTCAACCTCAGGAGGCTGAAGAAATTCGGCTTGTCACCAACATCACTCAAACTTCTACAGATGCACAATCGAGAGCATCCTGTCGGGCTGTATCACCGCCTGGTACGGCATCTGCTCCGCCCACAACCGTAAGGCTCTCCAGAGGGTAGTGAGGACCTCATAATGCATCATCGGGGGTAAACTACCTGCCCTTCAGGACACCTACACCACCTGATGTCACAGCAAGGCCAAAAAGATAATCAAGGACAACAACCACCCGAGAAACTGCCTGTTCACCCCGCTATCATCCAGACGGCGAGGTCAGTACAGGTGCATCAAAGCTGGGACCGAGAGACTGAAAAACAGCTTCTACCTCAAGGCCATCAGACTGTTAAACAGCCATCACTAACATTGAGTGGCTGCTGCCAACATACTGACTTAAATCTCTAGCCACTTTAAACATAGGAATTGGATGTAACAAATGTATCACTAGCCACTTTAAACAATTTTGTATATAATGTTTACGTATCCGACACTACTCATATCAAATGTATACACTGTACTCTAAACCATCTACTGAATCTTGCCTATGCCGTTCGGCCATCGACCCAAATCTCTAGCCACTTTAATAATTATAATTGGATGAAATAAATGTATCACTAGCCACTTTAAACGATGCCACTTTATATAATGTTTACATATCCTACACTACTCATCTCCTTTGTATATACTGTACTATATACCATCTACTGCATCTTGCCTATGCCGGTCAGCCATCGCTCATACATATATTTATATGTATATACTCGTATTCATTCCTTTACTCCTGTGTGTATAAGGTAGTTGTTGTGTATTTGTTAGATTACTTGTTAGATACTTCTGCATGGTCGGAACTAGAAGCACAAGCATTTCGCTACACTCGCATTAACATCTAACCATGTGTATGTGACAAATCTAATTTGATTTGATTTGGCAGTAGTTTTGTTGTCAGCTGTATGAAGGCAGTAGTTTTGTTGCCAGCTGTATGAAGGCAGTAGTTTTGTTGCCAGCTGTATGAAGGCAGTAGTTTTGTTGCCAGCTGTAATGAAGGCAGTAGTTTTGTTGCCAGCTGTATGAAGGCAGTAGTTTTGTTGCCAGCTGTATGAAGGCAGTAGTTTTGTTGCCAGCTGTATGAAGGCAGTAGTTTTGTTTGTCAGCTGCATAAAGGCAGTAGATTTGGTGTCAACTGTGTAATAGGTAGTAGTTTTGGTGTCAGCTGTGTAATAGGTAGTAGATTTGTTGTCAGCTATGTAAAGGCAGTAATTTTCTGCAAACTTGGCATATTTTGCAGGTCACTACTTCACAGGAGAGCCGTTTGAAAGTAAACATATTTTTTGTTGGCAGAAATGCCTTCTCGAAGATGTGAACTTTAATGTGCCTTATTGACAAACTTGTATGCCATCTGTAAGTACGAATATAATTGTTAAATTACGAGCATAGTTGGTTAAGCCACAGAAAGAGGCAGCAACCTTCCCACTAGCCATGATTGGCTGAGATAATGAGGGGGCTGGACATGCCGAGAGATGAGTTTGGATTGGTCTGCCATATAGCACGCTTCTGTCTATTTGAGCTGGTCATTATGGGTAGGGTAATCCTGTCTTTTACTCTGCTTAAATTTTTTTTTATTGCTTATTAAAACCTATTCCATTTCAATAGAACGTTGCTGCAACAACTGTTTCAGAGCACTCTCATCTGAGTGTGCCAGAGCGCAGATGAATCTGATGAATTCACGAACGCTCAACACCGGTTAAATATGGCCGGTGTCAGTGAACGTCAGCAAAAAAGAATAATTAAATTGTTGCTTGGAGCACAGTTACAGTCACCAATGCTCTAAATAACATGAGAACAGCCTAACCAGCTCTGCTAGGGTGAGTAAAATGGTCAGAGTTTGGGTGGGGGCTAAAGCTTATGATGATTCTCATGGCATTTCACACGGTCAGTGTTAACCAGAGTGACTTGACACAACAACGGGCCAAGCAAGCTGTACAAACAAAACGGAAATGACACAGGACGTCTTATTTAATGAAAGGGGTTGCAGTCTGCCGTGTTCATCCATGTATACGGGTAAGAGTCTAGCTACAGTTTCAGATATTATACATTTCTAATTTTGTCAAAGTTGTTTACATTGCAAGTTAAAGCTTACTGTTAGCTATATAACGTTAGCTGACTTTAAATGGCTGGCTCGCTAGCTAACATTACGTTTATGATCTGTGTGTAGTAATGTTCTCACATTGCTAGTTATACCCTAATGTTAACTAGCTAACTAATTAACATTGAACCTATTTGGTTAACTTTAGCTAGCTATGACAATCGTTTTGTATGTCTAGTACTCTATGGATTGGGATTATGGTTCATTGTTTAGCTAGCATGTCTAAACAAAAGACTCCACTTCACCAGATGATTACATGACCCATCAAGCCAGCTGTGTCTGACGGTGATTACGGCTATCTATTGTATAATGATGCCAAAATATTTGTATCTGGAATTTTTCTTTCAGCATCAGTAGAACACTCCTGTAATACAAGGAGAATGGTCTAATGCCTCCCATCAGAAAGACCTGTAGAACACGCCTGACTCTCCTCCACCAGTCATACAAGGAGAATGGTCTAATGCCTCCCATCAACAAGAGAGCTGGTTCAAGCAAGCACAGGTTACACCTGAAGCATGAGGACGTGCAGCGAGTGGTGAACTTCATCAACATCTACACAGAGGATAATATTATTACCAGGATGCCACCCAGGACACAAACACTTTAGTAAAACGCTGCTGCCATCCCATGTGACAAAAGCAGCAGTGTGACGTCTCTACGAGCAATCGATGACAACACTTGCAATGTAAAGCATAAACAACACATTGTGATTATTTCATTGACCTTCAACATGATTGGCACTACTTTTATTGATCTCACATAATTTCCTTATTTTCCAGAGGTACAGTGGGGCAAAAAAGTATTTAGTCAGCCACCAATTGTGCAAGTTCTCTCACTTAAAAAGATGAGAGAGGCCTGTAATTTTCATCATAGGTACACTTCAACTATGACAGACAAAATGAGGGAAAAAAATCCAGAAAATCACATTGTAGGATTTTTTATGAATTTATTTGCAAATTATGGTGGAAAATAAGTATTTGGTCACATACAAACAAGCAAGATTTCTGGCTCTCACAGACCTGTAACTTCTTCTTTAAGAGGCTCCTCTGTCCTCCACTCGTTACTTGTATTAATGGCACCTGTTTGAACTTGTTATCAGTATAAAAGACACCTGTCCACAACCTCAAACAGTCACACTCCAAACTCCACTATGGCCAAGACCAAAGAGCTGTCAAAGGACACCAGAAACAGAATTGTAGACCTGCACCAGGTTGGGAAGACTGAATCTGCAATAGGTAAGCAGCTTGGTTTGAAGAAATCAACTGTGGGAGCAATTATTAGGAAATGGAAGACATACAAGACCACTGATAATCTTCCTCGATCTCGGGCTCCACGCAAGATCTCACCCGTGGGGTCAAAATGATCACAAGAACGGTGAGCAAAAATCCCAGAACCACACAGGGGGACCTAGTGAATGACCTGCAGAGAGCTGGGACCAAAGTAACAAAGCCTACCATCAGTAACACACTACGCCGCCAGGGACTCAAATCTTGCAGTGCCAGACGTGTCCCCCTGCTTAAGCCAGTACATGTTCAGGCCCGTCTGAAGTTTGCTAGAGAGCATTTGGATGATCCAGATGAGGATTGGGAGAATGTCATATGGTCAGATGAAACCAAAATATAACTTTTTGGTAAAAACTCAACTCGTCGTGTTTGGAGAACACCATACCTACTGTGAAGCATGGGGGTGGAAACATCATGCTTTGGGGCTGTTTTTCTGCAAAGGGACCAGGACGACTGATCCGTGTAAAGGAAAGAATGAATGGGGCCATGTATCGTGAGATTTTGAGTGAAAACCTCCTTCCATCAGCAAGGGCATTGAAGATGAAACGTGGCTGGGTCTTTCAGCATGACAATGATCCCAAACACACCGCCCGGCAACGAAGGAGTGGCCGTAAGAAGCATTTCAAGGTCCTGGAGTGGCCTAGCCAGTCTCCAGATCTCAACCCCATAGAAAATCTTTGGAGGGAGTTGAAAGTCCGTGTTGCCCAGCAACAGCCCCAAAACATCACTGCTCTAGAGGAGATCTGCATGGAGGAATGGGCCAAAATACCAGCAACAGTGTGTGAAAACCTTGTGAAGACTTACAGAAAACGTTTGACCTCTGTCATTGCCAACAAAGGGTATATAACAAAGTATTGAGATAAACTTTTGTTATTGACCAAATACTTATTTTGCACCATAATTTGCAAATAAATAAATAAAAAAATCCTACAATGTGATTTTCTGGATTTCTTTTTCTCATTTTGTCTGTCATAGTTGAAGTGTACCTATGATGAAAATTACAGGCCTCTCTCATCTTTTTAAGTTGGAGAACTTGTGACAGTAGGACAGCACTGTGACAGGGGTCAACATCCCACAGCTGGTTGGACTGGAGGATGGTACGGTGCTGGTGTTGTGAAGGACAGCACTGTGACAGGGGTCAACATCCCACAGCTGGTTGGACTGGAGGATGGTACGGTGCTGGTGTTGTGAAGGACAGCACTGTGACAGGGGTCAACATCCCACAGCTGGTTGGACTGGAGGATGGTACGGTGCTGGTGTTGTGAAGGACAGCACTGTGACAGGGGTCAACATCCCACAGCTGGTTGGACTGGAGGATGGTACGGTGCTGTTGGAAAGCTATGGCTGGCAAAAACACCTGCCTCCGTACTTCAGACCGCTACTACAGATCAAGCAGTACCAGCACTTCAGGTAAAAAAAAAAATCCATTGCATTGTATGAGGTATTCTTCTTATCTACACTTGGGAGGTGAATTGATGTTGTGCCGGGTTGTAAATGTCTTCTAAATAGTTGTTGTTATTTCCTGTTTTACAGCGTCAATGCTCTGGAGCCTGGGGTTGTTGTCGCCAAGGAGTGTTCGAACTCAGTCGGTACCAAGTTTCAGTTGCTGCACAACGCTGACATCCTTCCTCCCATCAATGGTCTGCCTGTGCAAGCAACACCTGGACCGGACACAGCTAGACAAACTTGTGTTTTTGAGAAGATCAGGGAGTTTTGCGATGAAGAGGCTATGGACATCACATGCCCTGCAACAAAGTCAAGGACAGGACATAAACAGGCTCTCCGAATACAGATTCCCTTGTTCATGCGTGGTTCGGATGGACCAGTCATCAGCACTATCTACAGTGCCTCTATTCACATGACTCTCTCCTAACACACACGCCATACGTTGCTGCTACTATTTTCTATCCTGCTGCTCAGCCACTTTCCCCTGATTGTATGCATATACTACCTCATCTATCACTGATATTGTTCTTGTACATACTGTATATTATTTTATCTATATTGACACTATCTAGTTCTGATATTAATACTACGCAAGTAACCATTTGGCTGTACTGTTTACACCTTCTGTGGAGACCCATTGTGGTGGCCAGAAGGAAACACAGTCCCTCACCACACAGCACAGTCACCTGCAGCACCATGGAGAGCACCATCAGAGGTCGACACAAGGTCTGGGCTAAACAGAGATGTTCAGGACCAAGGACAGCCCTAACCCAGGTGTGCACAATTTCCCTTCTGACAGGGAGCCTCGGCTGCAGGCTGTTGGGCCCAATTAGTAGCCCCATTAAAGAGGACAAAGAAGCCACAGTGAGTGAAGGAGTGGCAGGAGAAGAGAGCAGACACGGAGTGTTGGAGGTATCCCAGCCCAGGCTTTGGACCAGTCAGAACCCAACCACCCTCTTGGAGATAGAGGCCTAGTGGAGGACGTGAGTAGAGTAACCCACCTTGTCTAATCCTACACCTCTTCTGCCTCCCTTCCAGAAGTAGACGGACGCCACAAGGAGCAGCCGGCAGAAAGAAGAGTGACCTGAGTTAGTTTCCTCCCTTTCCCCTCCTTGTGAGAAATAAAGAAACCTGAGTTTGCCCCACTGAAACTCTGCCCAGTGAATGATTTTCTGCAACCTCCGGAGTTAAACCCTCCCAGTCCTGAGAGGGGAGATTACACCATCCACTTGGGCAGATGTGGCTGGGAGTTATAGCATTTCTTTCACATGACCCATCAATTTAGTGTGTCTGGGTAAGCGTAATTTTATATTTATAAAATATGATTGTAGTCTACCACTTTTAGTCTTAATCTCTACTACACTACTCACTGTTTAGCACATGACCTCACATGTGAATCCTTAACGAGATGGGTGGGGCTGGCTTAAGAGGGTGTGAACAATGCTGAATGGGTGTAGACAAAGGAGAGCTCTCCAGTAGGTACCAAAAATGCATAGGCCATTTTCTCAAAAGTGAGTTTACACGTTTATAAACGTTAAAAGCAGAATTACTTTCCCATTGTTCCTAAAAAAATGCAGTGTATGATATACCATTTTGTATCTCTGAGTCTATACTTTTATCCAATGTAAAAAACACTATCACATTTTGATACATATAACCGATTTGAGCCGGTCGTCACAATTGTTCTGATGTTAATAGAATGACTTCTTATTCCCCTCAGTCTCTGGTACATTCTAGGCAATTCCACAGTTACAGAATCATGCTGAAACAGAATGATGCTGATGCTCAAATATTTCACTTGAAATGTATGTCAAACAAAAACAAATTATTTAAAAGTTAAACAGTACAACTCCATGCAGAACGTAGACTTTAAATAATTTCCACAAAAAAATGGTACAAAACACATTTACAGTGCAGATGCACAGTGGAATTAAAGATTAGTTTACTGCTTACTCCTCCACTCTGATTTTCTCTGCACAATCACTTCAAAAAGTAGCAGTAGCAGCAGTAGCAGCAGTAGCAGCAGTAGTAGCAGCAGTAGTGGCAGTAGTAGCAGTAGTAGTATCAACAGTAGTATTATTAGCAGCAGCAGTAGTAGTAGTAGCAGCAGTAGTAGTAGTAGCGGCAGTAGTATTACCAGTAGCAGTATCAACAGTAGTAGTATTAGCAGCAGTGGTAGTAGTAGAACGAGCAGCAGTAGATGTTGTGCGTGTGTGTGTGATTGTGTGTCCATCATAGTACAGGTAGAGAGTAAGACTGTAGTCTGTACAGACAAACATTTGTTCATCAACAATATAATTATTGCATGAATTTCATAGCCCATTGATTTCACTGTTTAACATGTGTACATACTTCAGGTTGTGTGAGCCAGACTGATACACCACTGAAGAAACTGTAGGGGTACATCCCAAATGGCACCCTATTCCCTTCATAGTGCACTACTTTAGACCAGGGCCTATATGGTGCCATTAGTGATCTGGGCATAAGTAGTGCACTGTATTGGGAATAGGGTGCCATTTGGGATGCACTTTGCAACTCTTTAAATGCTTCACCAATAACTGTTGTGTTAATGAAGCTATGACTCCTCCAAGGCAAAGAATGTCTTATTCTATAGAATGTAGGTTGTCCTATAGAATGTAGGTTGTCCTATAGAATGTAGGTTGTCCTATAGACAGAACAAATAGCTGTAGATTACATAAGTGTGTTTAGGCTTGAACTTTACTGGCAAAGATGTCCAGTTAACTAATGGAGTGATATCCAATGTGTATTCCCTAGTGTTCATGTATGTATACTGGATACCTCGCTGCGCCTTGGTCTGTCCCTCACGGAGATCGTGACAGAATAACCCATGTCGTGCACCGGGCTGTGCGCGTGAACAGGAGACCCCACACGCAGAACCGGTGCAGGATATCTCGGTCCCAGAAGGTGTACTGGAGACCTCGCTCGCAGAGCCGGCACCACTCCTCCAGGTTGCACACTCACCCTAGCCCGACAGATGAGTGGCGCTGAAATTTTTCGCGCACCAGCCTATGCATGCGCACTGGAGACATCGTGCGCAAAACTGCATAGCACGGTGTCTGCTCAGTGCGACGCTCTCCCCAACGCTTCCTCCAGAGAGCACGAGGAGTTAGCTCAGGAGTCCATCCTGAACCAGCCAAACTCCCCGTGTAAAAGTTTTGGGGCTGCCTTTCGGGCTTCCTAGCCAGGCGAGTTCTAACAAACTTTTCTCTCTTCGGATCCCATGCTCCATATAAATCCTCATAGTATCGCCGCTCAGCCCCTGCTACTCTTTTTTTCCCTGGGGTGACGATGCTCCGCCGTCTTCTCCCAAGGTCCCTTACCAACCAAAATCTCATCCCATGTCCAGGACCCCTTTCCATCCAAAATATCCTCCCAAGTCCAGAACTCCCGGGTCTCTCGCTGCTTGGTCCTTTCTTGGTGGGTTATTCTGTCACGATCTCCGTGAGGGACAGACCAAGGCGCAGCGAGGTATCCAGTATACATTCTTTATTAAATAACGTAACTGGCACAAAACGAATGACAATCGCAACAAATGAACATAACAAGATACAAAGCTATGCTCAAACAATAACCCACAAAACCCTAGTGCAAACTACAAACATATATATATATATATGGTTCCCAATTAGAGGTAACGACACTCAGCTTTCTCTAATTGGGAACCATTACTCCAACATAGAAATATATAACCTAGAACAGAAAAAACCCTACACCAAAACAAAACACGCCAGCCTGTCTTCTCAGGCCTGGACGTGACAGCTGGGGACAAACTAACAGCTTATCACTAAAGCCATTAGCAACTCTTTATAAAAAAACTCTCAAAGCTTTGGACCAGAAGCCTAACAGTTTACATCATTGTATTATCCTTAATAATCATAAACTGCTAAGCTGGGAAGATGTAATCAAATATAAAAACATCTGTTTGGTCTACAAAATTCTGCATAATACCGCTCCTGCTCCTTTTAATTAATTTATAATCCAACGTAATAATAGCAGGCAGATCACCAGAAGCACCACACGAGGTGACCTTCTAATCCCATTTAGAAAAAGCACATTTGGTCAATTATCATTTTCTGTTACAGCAATACAAAACTGGAACTCACTGCCCACTTCAATTAAAGACATACATACATATTCCACCTTTACTATACACCTTAACTGTCTGTCCGACAATTATAACTGCACACATTAATTTCACAGATGTGATGTGTATTTGATGTGACATGGTCATGCTGCTGCCACTTGATCATGGCTGCCTGCCTCAATGTTATGTCCTGTATGTGCTTCAATGTGGCCTCTGTGAGATTATTCTTTGTCGATTTGTACTGTTTTATTGCATGAACTGTTTTTATGTCTTTGCAATCTGTGCTTGCTTGTTTCTTGCTTGCCTCAATTGTGTGCCACACGTTTAGTATGTCTACTCCCTCTTGTTTAGTCCTGCTGTAAATATAATTGTAATGTATTTTATTTGATGTATGCCTATTGACAACTGGCCGGGGACTACAGCTGGAAATTAGCCGTAGAGGCTAAAGCTGCTCTTTTTTTATCAAAAGGGACTGTCCACGTCATTATAAACTAATAAACTAAACTAAACAGAGCTGGTGTAACTGGGTCAGGTTTGTACACCTCCTTGCTCTCACACACTTTTTCAGTTCTGCCCACATATTTTCTATAGGATTGAGGTCTGGGCTTTGTGATGGCCACTCCAATACCTTGACTTTGTTGTCCTTCAGCCATTTTGCCACAACCTTGGAAGTATGCTTGGGGTCATTGTCCATTTGGAAGACCCATTTGCGACCAAGCTTTAACTTCCTGACTGATGTCTTGTGATTTTGCTTCAATATATCCACATAATTTCCCACCTCATGATGCCATCTATTTAGTGAAGTGCATCAGTCCCTCCTGCAGCAAAGCACCCCCACAACATGATGCTGCCATCCCCGTGCTTCACTGTTGGGATGGTGTTCTTCGGCTTGCAAGCCTCCCCCTTTTTCCTCCAAGCATAACGATGGTCATTATGGCCAAACAGTTCTATTTTTGTTTCATCAGACCAGAGGTAATTTCTCCAAAAAGTACGATCTTTGTCCCCTTGTGCAGTTGCAAACCGTAGTCTGGCTTTTTAATGACGTTTTTGGAGCAGTGGCTTCTTCCTTGATGAACGGCCTCTCAGGTTATGTCGATATAGGACTCGTTTTACTGTGGATCTAGATACTTTTGTACCTGTTTCCTCCAGCATCCCCACAAGGTCCTTTGCTGTTGTTCTGGAATTGATTTGCACTTTTCGCACCAAAGTACGTTCATCTCTAGGCTCCTTCCTGAGCGGTGTGACGGCTGCGTGGTCCCATGGTGTTTATGCTTGCGTACTATTGTTTGTATGGATGAACGTGGTACCTTCAGGCGTTTGGAAATTGCCTGAAGGATGAACCAGACTTGTGGAGGTCTACAATTGTTTTTCTGAGGTCTTGGCTAATTTCTTTTGATTTTCCCATGTCAAGCAAAGAGGCACAGAGTTTGAAGGTAGGCCTTGAAATACATCCACAGGTACACCTCCAATTGACTCCAATTATGTCAATTAGTCTATCAGAAGCTTCTAAAGCCATGACAATTTTCTGGAATTTTCCAAGCTGTTTAAAGCCAGTCAACTTAGTGTATGTAAACTTCTGACCCACTGGAATTGTGATGCAGTGAATTATCGGTCTGTAAACAATTGTTGGAAAAATGACTTGTGTCATGCACAAAGTAGATGTCCTAACCGACTTGGCAAAACTATAGTTTGTTAGTTGTGGAGTGGTTGAAAAACAAGTTTTAGTGACTCCAACCTAAGTGTATTTAAACTTCCGACTTCAACTGTATATCCAAGGTGTTTCACAAGTGTGATATATTCAGTAGTATTAGTAGTAGTGGTAGCAGCAGCAGCAGCAGTAGTAGTAGCAGCCGTAGAAGTATTATTATTATTAGTAGTGGTAGTAGTAGTAGTAGTAGTAGTGGTAGCAGCAGCAGCAGTAGTAGTAGCAGCCGTAGAAGTATTATTATTATTAGTAGTAGTGGTAGTAGCAGTATAATAATAATTATTATTAGTAGTGATAGTAGTAGCAGTAGTAGTGGTAGCAGCAGCAGCAGTAGTAGTAGCAGCCGTAGAAGTATTATTATTATTAGTAGTGGTAGCAGTAGTAGTAGTAGTAGCAGTATAATTATTATTATTAGTAGTGATAGTAGTAGTAGTAGTAGTAGTAGTGGTAGCAGTAGTAGTAGCAGCCATAGAAATATTATTATTATTATTAGTAGTAGTAGCAGTATAATGGTGTTATTGGTGGTGATAGTGGTAGTAGCAGTGAGAGTGGTATAATTATTGGTAGTGGTGGCGGCGGTAGTAGTGGCAGCGGTGAAGTGGTATAATTATTATTATTATTGTGGCGGTAGTGGTTGTGGTGGCGGACGGTAAGTGTTATAATTATTATTGGTGGTGGTGGCGGCGGTAGTAGTTGTAGTAGTGGTGGTGGCAGCGGTGGTGGTAGTGGTAGCGGCAGCACTGGTGGTAGTGGCGGCGGTGGTGGTAGGTGGTAACGGTAGTAGGTGGTAGTGGTAGCGGCAGGCGGTGGTAGTGGTGGTGGCGGCGGTGGTAGGTGGTAGTGGTAGCGGCACTGGTGGTAGTGGCGGCAGGTGGTAGTAACAGGTGGTAGGTGGTGCAGCAGTGGTGGTGGTGGCGGCGGTAGAGTGGTATAATTTTTAGTAGTAGTAGTAGCAGCAGTATAATTATTATTATTATTATTAGTAGTAGTAGTAACAGCAACAGCAGTATAAGTAGTATAATTGTTATTAGTAGTAGTAGTGGCAGCAGTATAATTATTATTAGTAGTAGTAGTGGCAGCAGTAGTAGTAACAGCAACAGCAAAGCAAAGAGGCACAGAGTTTGAAGGTAGGCCTTGAAATACATCCACAGGTACACCTCCAATTGACTCCAATTATGTCAATTAGTCTATCAGAAGCTTCTAAAGCCATGACAATTTTCTGGAATTTTCCAAGCTGTTTAAAGCCAGTCAACTTAGTGTATGTAAACTTCTGACCCACTGGAATTGTGATGCAGTGAATTATCGGTCTGTAAACAATTGTTGGAAAAATGACTTGTGTCATGCACAAAGTAGATGTCCTAACCGACTTGGCAAAACTATAGTTTGTTAGTTGTGGAGTGGTTGAAAAACAAGTTTTAGTGACTCCAACCTAAGTGTATTTAAACTTCCGACTTCAACTGTATATCCAAGGTGTTTCACAAGTGTGATATATTCAGTAGTATTAGTAGTAGTGGTAGCAGCAGCAGCAGCAGTAGTAGTAGCAGCCGTAGAAGTATTATTATTATTAGTAGTGGTAGTAGTAGTAGTAGTAGTAGTGGTAGCAGCAGCAGCAGTAGTAGTAGCAGCCGTAGAAGTATTATTATTATTAGTAGTAGTGGTAGTAGCAGTATAATAATAATTATTATTAGTAGTGATAGTAGTAGCAGTAGTAGTGGTAGCAGCAGCGGCGGTAGTGGTAGCGGCCGTGGAAGTATTATTATTATTAGTGGTGGTGGCAGTGGTGGTAGTGGTAGCGGTATAATTATTATTATTAGTGGTGATGGTGGTGGTAGTAGTGGTAGTAGTGGTGGTGGCAGGTGGTGGTGGCGGCCATGGAAATATTATTGTTATTGGTAGTGGTAGCGGTATAATGGTGTTATTGGTGGTGATGGTGGTGGTGGCGGTGAAGTGGTATGATTATTGGTAGTGGTGGCGGCGGTGGTGGTGGTGGTGGCGGCGGTAGAGTGGTAATTATGGTGTTATTATTGTTATTATTGGCGGTGGTGGTTGGCCAGTGGCAGGGACGGTAGAGTGTTATGGTGTTATTGGTGGTGGTGGCGGCGGTGGTGGTTGTGGTGGTGGTGGCGGCGGTGGTGGTGGCGGCGCTGGTGGTGGTGGCGGCGGTGGTGGTGGTAGTGGTAACGGTGGTGGTGGTGGTGGCAGCGGCGGTGGTAGTGGTGGTGGCGGCGGTGGTGGTGGTGGTGGTGGCGGCACTGGTGGTGGTGGCGGCGGTGGTGGTAACGGTGGTGGTGGTGGCAGCGGTGGTGGTGGTGGCGGCGGTGAAGTGGTATGATTTTTGGTGGTAGTGGTGGTAGCGGCGGTATGGTGTTATTATTGTTATTGGTGGTAGTGGTAACAGCAACGGCGGTGTATAAGTGGTATAGTTGTTATTAGTGGTGGTGGTGGCGGCGGTATGGTATTATTAGTGGTAGTGGTGGCGGCAGTGGTAGTAACAGCAGCAGCGGTGAGTGGTACAATTATTATTGGTAGTAGTGGTGGCGGCGGTGAAGTGGTATAGATTGTTATTAGGTGGTGAGACGGTATGAATTGGTTTATTATTATTAGTAATGGTAGTGGTAACGGCGGTAGAGTGGTATGGTGTTATTATTGGTGGTAGTGGTAGGACGGTGAAGTGGTATAGTTATTATTATTGGTGGTGGCAGCGGCGGTGGTAGTGGTGGTGGCGGCGGTGGTAGCGGCACTGGTGGTGGTGGCGGCGGTGGTGGTAGTGGTAACGGTGGTGGTGGTGGTGGTGGCGGCGGTGGTAGTGGTGGCGGCGGTGAAGTGGTATGATTTTTGGTAGTGGTAGCGGCGGTGTTATTATTATTATTGGTAGTGGTAGTGGTGGTAGTGGCAGCAGCAGCGGTGAAGTGGTATGGTTGTTATTGGTGGTAGTGGTGGCGGCGGTATGGTTATTATAATTATTATTAGTGGTAGTGGTGGTGGCGGCAGTGGTAGTAACAGCAACAGCGGTGAAGTGGTATAATTATTATTAGTAGTAGTAGTAGTGGCAGCAGTAGTAGTAGTAGCAGCAGTAGTAGAAGTAGTATAATTATTAGTAGCAGCAGTATAATTATTATTAGTAGTAGGAGCAGTATAATTAGTATATTATTATTATTAGTAGTAGTAGTAGTAGTAACAGCAGTAGAAGTAGTATAATTATTATTAGTAGGAGCAGTATATAATTATTTATTATTAGTAGTAGTAGGAGCAGTATAATTAGTATAATTATTATTAGTAGTAGCAGCAGTATAAGTAGTATAATTATTATTAGTAGTAGCAGTATAAGTAGTATAATTATTAGTAGTAGTAGGAGCAGTATAATTAGTATAATAATAATTATTATTATTATTAGTAGTAGTAGTAACAGCAACAGCAGTAGAAGTAGTATAATAATTATTAGTAGTAGTGGCAGCAGTAGCATTATAGCAGTGGGGAGTGCCATTTACAAACAGCATGGTGTCACTCCCTGAAGGCCTCTCATTATACCACATCAATACACATCATTAATATGATCACTTTCAAATGAGGACTACAAGACTGCATGGCTAACCTTGACTATTAAGAGGAACATCAATAGTGCAAGCTTGAGTAACACATTGTGCATAATCAGGCATGGGGGACTAAGGGGGATGCTGATGAAGACTGAACCATCCATGGCTAAACTGTAGCTAAAGCTGATGTAGCTAAAGCTGTTAGCCTGGAGCGGAGACAACAAACAGAGAACATGAGTCCCAAATGGCTCTGGTCAAAATTATTGCACTACATAGGGAATAGTTTGCCATTTGGAATTCAGGGTTGTTGAACAAGACTGTTGGTAGATAGGTATTGTCACACAATGGATAAATCTATCAGGATAATCTGATGCTGAGCCTGTCAGTCTGAACGCTGTCTGGTATAACAACACTGAGCCTGTCAGTCTGAACGCTGTCTGGTATAACAGCACTGAGCCTGTCAGTCTGAACGCTGTCTGGTATAACAGCACTGAGCCTGTCAGTCTGAACGCTGTCTGGTATAACAGCACTGAGCCTGTCAGTCTGAACGCTGTCTGGTATAACAACACTGAGCCTGTCAGTCTGAACGCTGTCTGGTATAACAACACTGAGCCTGTCAGTCTGAATGCTGTCTGGTATAACAACACTGAGCCTGTCAGTCTGAACGCTGTCTGGTATAACAACACTGAGCCTGTCAGTCTGAACGCTGTCTGGTATAACAACACTGAGCCTGTCAGTCTCAACACTGAGCCTGTCAGTCTGAACGCTGTCTGGTATAACAACACTGAGCCTGTCAGTCTGAACACCGTCTGGTATAACAACACTGAGCCTGTCAGTCTCAACACTGAGCCTGTCAGTCTGAACGTTGATGATGGGAGTGTTTGTCGGAGTAGAGAGAGGAATGGAAAATAATGCTATGCAACCAATTAGAACACATTGCTTTATCACATAGTGTGTGTGTGTGTGTGTGTGTGTGTGTGTGTCTGTCTGTGTGTACTGTTTTAAGTTGTGTATATACTTCGCAAAAATAGAAACTGACCTTTTTCAGGACCCTGTCTTTCAAAGATAATTTGTAAAAAATAACTTCACAAATCTTCATTGTAAAGGGTTTAAACACTGTTTGTTTAATGTGCTTGTTTAATGAACCATAAACAATTACTGAACATGCACCTGTGGAACGGTCATTAAGACACTAACAGCTTACAGACGGAGGCAATTAAGGTCACAGTTATGAAAATTTAGGACACTAAAGAAGCCTTTCTACTGACTGAAAAAAAAAAAGAAAAAAGATGCCCAGGGTCCCTGCTCATCTGCGTGAACTTGCCTTAGGCATGCTGCAAGGAGGCATGAGGACTGCAGATGTGGCCAGGGCAATAAATTGCAATGTCCGTACTGAGACACCTAAGACTGTGCTACAGGGAGACAGGACGGACAGCTGATCGTCCTCACAGTGGCATACCACGTGTAACAACACCTGCACAGTGTCGGTACATCTGAACATCACACCTGTGGGACAGGTACAGGATGGCAACAACAGCTGCCCGAGTTACACCAGGAATGCACAACACCCTCCATCAGTGCTCAGACTGTCCGCAATAGGCTGAGAGAGGCTGGACTGAGGGCTTGTAGGCCTGTTGTAAGGCAGGTCCTCACCAGACATCACCGGCAACAACGTCGCCTATGGGCACAAACCCACCGTCGCTGGACCAGACAGGACTGGCAAAAAGTGCTCTTCGCTGATGAGTCACGGTTTTGTCTCACCAGGGGTGATGGTCGGATTCGCGTTTATCGTTGAAGGAATGAACATTACACCGATACCTGTACTCTGGAGCGGGATCGATTTCGAGGTGGAGGGTCCGTCATGGTCTGGGGCGGTGTGCCACAGGATCATCGGACTGAGCTTGTTGTCATTGCAGGCAATCTCAACGCTGTGTGTTACAGGGAAGACATCCTCCTCCCTCATGTGGTACCCTTCCTGCAGGCTCATCCTGACATGACCCTACAGCATGACAATGCCACCAGCCATACTGCTCGTTCTGTGCGTGATTTCCTGCAAGACAGGAATGTCAGTGTTTAGCCACGGCCAGCAAAGAGCCCGGATCTCAATCCCATTGAGCACGTCTGGGACCTGTTGGATCGGAGGGTGAGGGCTAGGGCCATTCCCCCCAGAAATGTCCGGGAACTTGCAGGTGCCTTGGTGGAAGAGTGGGGTAACATCTCACAGCAAGAACTGGCAAATCTGGTGCAGTCCATGAGGAGGAGATGCACTGCAGTACTTAATTCAGCTGGTGGCCACACCAGATACTGACTGTTACTTTTGATTTTGACCCCCCCTTTGTTCAGGGACACATTATTACATTTCTGTTAGTCACATGTCTGTGGAACTTGTTCAGTTTATGTCTCAGTTGTTGAATGTTGTTATGTTCATACAAATATTTACACATGTTAAGCTGCTGAAAATGAACACAGTTGACAGTGAGAGGACATTTCTTTTTTTGCTGAGTTTAGTAAGTACAGTAAAGTATATTTTCTACTCTATCCTATTCGATTCCACACTAATAGGTTAGCACGTTATTCCCTCTTGCTGGAAAGTTATTTTGAGGTTCATGAAGTACCCTCTACCTCTTCCTCTCCTCTCCATTTGATGCCAGAGTATGCTAATAGGCTATCTGTTTCAAGGTGAAGTATGAAGTGGTTATGGAGACTACAACCACACTCAGGATCTTGCTGGGACTCCTGTCATTACACTGTGAGCTTGCCTGCCTCTCTGTGACACTCAAGCAAAAGGAAGAGTAGCACTGCTAATGTGACAGACTTTCCTGAGTGCTACATGACTGTGTTAGTCGGCTGAGCAAAAGACTAGGCATTAGAACCTAAAGTATGAATGATCATTATGATACCAGTAAGTTCTGTTTCTCCATATTCAGCACTTCTTTCCATGTAGCCCCTCACAGTCAGTAGTAGGTGGGCATTTGTTTTCTGTGCTAATTCAGCGTTGTTGATATTTCAGACCTCTCTCTTTCATCATCTCTCTCTCTCTTTCTCTCTCTTTCTCTCTTTCTCTCTCTCTCTCACTGAGTGTGGGTTGCATGCTGGGAGCGGAAGTGTGGCGTGGGGTGTGAGAGCAGCACGTTTGAATTTGGTTTCAAGTTAGATTTTTTTTCTTGTTTAAGTTTCGTTTGTTTGGTTGTTTGGTTTATTTTATCATTTTTTTTTTTATTAGGTTAAGAAAAAAAAAGAAAAAAAAGAACATTGGGGTGATTTAATTAGTTTGATTGGGGCCATGGCGTCTTTCTCGGGTGAGGGGACGCCGGGGTTAACTATCAAGAATGGGTGTAAAGTTTTCTCCGATCAAGCGTGTACCATGGAAGAAGTGCTTTTGGCAATGGGCGAGATTGTAGGGCACGAAAATGTAGCATCGGCATCCAGAATGAATAAGGCGGTGGTTGTGTTTTTAAAAGAGGAAAAGTTCATGAACAGCCTTGTTGAAAATGAAATTGTTGTTGCGGATTCCCTGGTGCAAGTGATGCCTTTGCGAGCACCTGCTACCAGGGTTACCATTTCAAACGCGCCGCCATTTATCTCAAGTGATCAAATTCTAAAAGAACTGAGTCGCTTTGGAAAATTTGCTGGATCCATTAAAATTTTGCCGCTAGGGTGTAAAAACGCAGCATTGAAACACGTGATGTCTTTTCGAAGACAAGTATTCATGTTTTTAAATGCGCAATCTAAGGAATTGGATATCTTGTTTCGCATTCAACAAGGGGATAGTTCTTATATGATTTTTGCAACGACAGATAGCTTGCGTTGTTTTGAATGCGGTGATTTAGGACATAAGAAGTTCACGTGCCCGCATAAGAAACAGTCAGAAAATGAAAAGAATGAAGGGAATCGTGATAAACAAACGGTTCAAAGCGATAAAAGCGAAAGTAAAAATAAAGAAAAATGGCCCATAGTTGTAAAGGAGATAATGATTTCAGAAAATAAACAAAAGATGAACGGAGTTAACGATAAGGATTTGGAGGCTACGGTTTCGGCAGGGGAACCCAGCGTTACTCTTCAGACTGGTTCTGATCTCGAGAGGAGTGCTTTAGATCCAAGTTCAAAGGCAGAGGTGAGTGAGTTTATTTCTTCTATGCGAGTTGGTGATAATGTTGTAGGTCCGATTGTTTTGAGGGACGAAGTTGTTGCTGTTAAGGATAAGGAATTTGTTCATGTTGATGAGGTTGCGAGTGTTAGCGGGTTACAGAATAACGTGCTTACGGAGAGTGAAAACAGTGATGAAGAAGGGGACGATTGTGACAATTGTTCGGAGTTTTCGGAGATAGATTGTAGTCAATCTATGGAGGACGTTTATTCGGTAGAAGAATTAAATGAATTTCTGGATTTCACTAAAGGGGAAAAGGTTGATGTTGCAAAATTTTTCCCCGATGTTATTACGTTTTTAAAATCAGTGTCGATAGCTCAGAGGACGGTGGGCTATGAGGTCATTTCAAAACAGAAACGATTTCGGCTGAAAACGTTTTTATAAATATTTATGCTCCAAATAAAGGGTCAGATAGAATCATCATGTTTAGAAAATTAGGAGAGTTTTTAAAAAGCTATACTTTAGATGGTATGCTAATCATTGGGGGGGATTGGAATTGTTCTCTTAATTTTCTTTTAGATAGGAATCATGAGGAACCACATCCTGTATCAGTTGCTGTTTTAAAAAGTATTATAGTTCAGAATGGTTTGGTAGATGTATGGAGAGACAGGAATAAAGAGATGAAGCAATATACATGGACAAAAGTTTCGCAGGGAATGATAAGAGTAGCAAGACTGGACAGGTTTTATGTCAAGTGTGCTGAAAATAATAGAATAATGGGGTGTAATATTTGTCTATCAGATCACAATTTTATTACAGTTAATATTGTTTTGACACAAGCTAGTTTTAAAAGTCCGTATTGGAAATGTAATGTTGCATTGTTGAAAGAAAAAGTTCATTGAGAAATTTGAAATGTTTTGGAAGGAGTGGGGTTCTAAAAAAGGGAGTTTGATAATTTGATACAATGGTGGGAAATAGGAAAGACGCAAATCAAAATATTTTGTCAGCAGTATACATGTTTTTCAACAAGAAAAATATAACAAAAAATGTTTGAAATAGAACAAGATATGTTACATATCACATCTGGTATGATTCAGAAATCTAATTCATCTTCAGCTGGAATGTTGGGTGAAAAGAAATGTGATCTAGAAGAATTGTTGCAAGTGCGTGCAAAAGGTGCCCTGATAAGATCTCGGTTTATGTCTGTAAATGAGATAGATGCTCCCACTGCATATTTGTTTAATTTAGAAAAAGTGTCAAAGAAACAAAATGAAATGTATTGTTTAACAAAACCTGATGGACGAAAGTCTTTTGATGCAAGAGAAATGAGAAAGATTGCGGTGGACTTTTATTCAAACTTGTATAGAAAAGAAGAAACGGAGAATGAATGTGTGTCACAGATACTGCAGCAGTTGCCTTCTCTCACTAAACCGCAGAGGGAGAATCTGGACAGTACTATATCATTTGAGGAGTTAACTGATGCCGTGAAACAGATGAAGACTGGTAGAGCACCTGGAATTGATGGACTATCAGTAGCTGTGTGGAACTACATCGGAAAAGACTTTTATGAGGTGATCCAAGAGTGTTTTAAAGAAAAACGCCTTCCCACAAGATGCCAACGGGCAGTATTAACACTATTACCTAAAAAAGGTGACTTGAGTCATCTTAAAAACTGGAGGCCTGTGTCAATTCTAACAACTGATTATAAGCTAATAGCTAAAGTGTTGGCAAATAGGCTGAAAACTGTATTAGGAGATGTAATACATCAATATCAATCCTACTGCATTCCAGAAAGAACCATTTATGATAACATTTCTATGATCAGAGACATTTTAGATTACTCTAAAATATATGAAGTGAATGTTGGCTTTCTGTTCCTGGATCAGGAAAAAGCATTCGATAGAGTGGATCATTGATTTCTGTATGATACAATGAGTGCTTTTGGGTTTGGAGATGGTTTTATTTCTTGGATCAAACTCTTATATATGAATGCCTCGTGTATTTTAAAAATAGGTGGTGGGTTAAGTAAACCAATAAGTTTGCTTAAAGGTTTAAGGCAAGGATGCCCATTGTCTGGTCAGTTATACGCTTTAGCAGTGGAACCACTCTTATGTATTTTAAGAAAAGAACTGTCTGGTCTAAATATTGATGGAAACGGCAATGCGTTTAAGTTAACAGCATATGCAGATGATATTACTGTAATTGTGAAAGATCAAAGAGATATTGATGTTGTTATTTACAGTATCTCTTTATATGAGAGAGCATCATCTGCTAAACTGAACTGGAGTAAAACGGAAGCATTTTGGTGCAATGAGAAAGATAAATACTATCATGTCAATGCAAAACCCGTAAACCCTGGAAATGGAAAATGGGAAAAAGATGGTTTTAAGTTTTTAGGCATCTTTTTAGGTTCAGAAGGATATCAAAGAAAAAACTGGGAAGGAGTTCAAGATAAAATTTGTAATAGATTATCAAAATGGAATTGGATATTACCTCAATTATCATATAGAGGGAGAGTGCTGGTTGTAAATAATCTTGCTGCATCTATTTTATGGCATAAATTAATTGTGTTAAACCCACCAGATTAACTCATTAGGGAAATTCAAAGAGTGTTGGTAAATTTCTTTTGGAATGGACAACACTGGTTAAAAAGAATCAGTACTGTATCTGCAGTTAAGTGAAGGAGGCCAAGGACTGATGGACATTAAGTCCAAGGTAGCTGCGTTTAGACTGCAGAGTGTACAAAGACTCCTATATAATCATCCTCAGAACTGGACAAAAATAGCTTGTGCTTTACTAAAAAGAGTGGGGCGGATGAACTTGGATAGACACCTATTTTTAATGAATTTGAAAGAAGTGGATTTTAATGGACTCTTCTTTTTATGCATCAGTCTTAAATGCGTGGCAAATATTTCTTGTTAAAAGAGAGCTGTCTGAGGTAACCCATGAGTGGGTGCTTGAAGAGCCTTTGATTTTTAATCCTCTTTTATCTAGTGTGATGTTACAAGCTAAAGGTGTCTGCAAGCTTGGTTAAAGCAGGAATATGTCAAATCTGTCATCTTCGGTCAAGGGACAAATGGATTTCTGCAGAAAAACTGGCTTCGAAGATGGGTATTCATTCTGTTCGGAGTGTTGAAAAAATTATTAGTTGAGATACAGGAGTCTTTTACTATAATACCATCGCAAGCAGAAAGGGTGGAGAATGTATTCCCCAGCATCAGGGTGGGTGTAAATGTAGGAGATTGGCAGGAGGTTGATGGAAGATTACTTTCTTTTACACCTGAAATTGGTCTCTTTGACACTATATCTAAGAAGTCACTTTATCTTGTTTGTGTAAAATATTTTAATATAAGAAAACTGCAGGATCTTCCAGAGACCAAATGGACTAATTTTGTTGAATCAGGGGCCTCTCCAAAAGGATGTTGGAGGACATTGTATAAAAAACCAATTGAGAAAAGAAGCGGAGATTTGCAATGGAGGATTTCTCATTGGTTTTTTAGCAATAAACCGTTATAAAGTTCATCTAAATTCTTTGCAAGGAGAAGAGTGTTTGTTTTGTGGTCTACCAGGAACAGTTTTTCATATATTTATTGGCTGTACCAGGCTATTGGGAATTCTTGATGTGTTTTTACAATTAGTTTTTTTATTTTGGACCCAAATATAGCGCCTCGAATAAAAGCAAAATTGTTTTGATTAATGTTTTATTCGGTAAGGCAAAAATGGCAATTTGGCTGACAAGAAAGAGAAAAATGAAGTTCAAAGGATCAGTATCACTATTGAGCTCTGGTTAAAAGTAGACTGGTTATGGAGTATAAGTATTATGAATTGGTGAATGATACTGATCCTTTGAACATGTTCAGAGCTCTGGTTAATAGTAGACTGGTTATGGAGTATAAGTATTATGAATTGGTGAATGATACTGATCCTTTGAACATGTTCAGAGCTCTGGTTAAAAGCAGACTGGTTATGGAGTATAAGTATTATGAATTGGTGAATGATACTGATCCTTTGAACATGTTCAGAGCTCTGTTTAAAAGCAGACTGGTTATGGAGTATAAGTATTATGAATTGGTGAATGATACTGATCCTTTGAACATGTTCAGAGCTCTGGTTAAAAGTAGACTGGTTATGGAGTATAAGTATTATGAATTGGTGAATGATACTGATTCTTTTAACAGGTTCAGAGCTCTGGTTAAAAGTAGACTGGTTATGGAGTATAAGTATTATGAATTGGTGAATGATACTGATTCTTTGAACATGTTCAGAGCTCTGGTTAATAGTAGACTGGTTATGGAGTATAAGTATTATGAATTGGTGAATGATACTGATCCTTTGAACATGTTCAGAGCTCTGGTTAAAAGTAGACTGGTTATGGAGTATTAGTATTATGAATTGGTGAATGATACTGATCCTTTGAACATGTTCAGAGCTCTGGTTAAAAGTAGACTGGTTATGGAGTATAAGTAATATGAATTGGTGAATGATACTGATTCTTTGAACATGTTCAGAGCTCTGGTTAAAAGTAGACTGGTTATGGAGTATAAGTATTATGAATTGGTGAATGATATGGATTCTTTCTTCTATGTATGGGGTGTTGGAAATATTTGATGTAAACCCAATGAAGAGGGAGGATGTAATGTATTGTTGTAAAATAAGCTGATTTTTAAAATATTTTTTTAAAATATATTTTATTAGGATTATGTATGCATGAAGTAAGGTGCTAAAGGTGTATGTTTTTATTGTGTTAATGGATTGTAATTAAAGAGAGGTTAAAAGTAAAAAAAGTCTCTCTCTCTCGCTCTCTCTCTCTCTTTCATCACAATTTGTTATTCCCCATCATTTGCAACAATGTCAATGAGCGTCATCACTGTCTTTATTTTTCAGTACTTCAAACTGTTGTGATTACCAGCTGAGATAAACCTTTCTGAGTTGATTTTAGTCCTGGCTCAATCTTTGTCTGGGCAGTGTCTTAACATCATCCTGAAACCTACTCTGAGCTGGGAGTTTTTGTTATCTTAAAAATGGATTTAACTGGATTCCTAGGACCTTTTCTGTGATGTTTTGTGGATACTACGGGCCCTGTAGATCAATGGTCATAGAAATAGAATCACTAGAGCGGGTACATTTTTAGGGTTCTATGGCCAGTTTGTACTCCAATGGTTCTATGGCCAGTGTGTACTCCAATGGTTCTATGGCCAGTGTGTACTCCAATGGTTCTATGGTCAGTGTGTATAACAACCAAGGAGGCTTGAATGAAGACTTTGATGATGAGCTTATATTGGCAGGGCGTCAAAATTTGCATGTTTCAATCCCTATGTACTGTACCTTGAATTGCTGTCTTCTATGCTGCCTTCATTTGGGCAATTTTGAAGGCAGCATCGATGTATCCTTCACCGGGTCGGCAATCCCATAACACCTCAGTTTGTTCAGTCAGTGAGTGTGTTGTTCACTGTCCCACCATCTCACGCCGCTACAGTGTCTACATTGTAAATAAACATCTTACGTTTGGTCGAATACGTTATGTGATGCTGCCTTCGAATCCCTTATCCAATGGCAGTCACTTAGTGGAAAACGTGCTACCTACTAAGGTAGGTGCCTTTGGAGCAGGTAGGCAGCAGGCCATTGGGTGTATGGTCAGTGTCTATGACAGCTTAGTAAAGTTGCATTAGGTAGACAGATCATGTCTGTTGTAATGACCCCACATAGAGTTGAGAAGTCTTCCAGGTCCCATGGACATCATGTCTGCTCTGGCTGTAAGATGTGAAAGCTGTCCTAGGGAGGTCACAGCTGTGGAGCTGACTGAGCTGTGGTTTTATTGCCTTCCCCTTTGGGAGAAATTATACGTCTGGATCTGCCTCTTCTAATTAATGAGGAACTCAGGGGCTGTGTTCCAAATGGCACCGTATTCCCTGTATAGTGCGCTGCTTTTGACCCTGGTCAAATGGGGTGCCATTTGGGACGCAGAAAAAAGAGAGCCATGTTGTGTCACTTTATTAGACCAATCGTCACTCGCTGCTTTATAACAATTTGCGGGAAGTGCAGTATTTATTTTGAGTAGTTATTTTAAGTGAATTATTAAACCTTTATAAAACAAGGCAAGTCAGTTAAGAACAAATGCTTATTTACAATGACGGCCTGCCGGGGAACGGGCAGAACGACAGATTTTTACATTGTCAGCTCAGGGATTCATTCCAGCAACCTTTCGATTATTGGCCCAAAGCTCTAACCACGAGGCTACCTGCCGCCCCAACAATGCTATAATATAGTAGATCTGGTGGTGGTGTGTAACAGGACTCTATAATACAGTAGATCTGGTGGTGGTGTGTAACAGGACTGTATAATACAGTAGATCTGGTGGTGGTGTGTAACAGGACTGTATAATACAGTAGATCTGGTGGTGGTGTGTAACAGGACTGTATAATACAGTAGATCTGGTGGTGGTGTGTAACAGGACTCTATAATACAGTAGAGCTGGTGGCGGTGTGTAACAGGACTGTATAATACAGTAGAGCTGGTGGCGGTGTGTAACAGGACTCTATAATACAGTAGATCTGGTGGTGGTGTGTAACAGGACTCTATAATACAGTAGATCTGGTGGTGGTGTGTAACAGGACTGTATAATACAGTAGATCTGGTGGTGGTGTGTAACAGGACTGTATAATACAGTAGATCTGGTGGTGGTGTGTAACAGGACTCTATAATACAGTAGAGGTATATGAGCTGGATGTTACACATGCCGCTGTGTGCTGTCAGAGGGTAAATCTCTCCCACCCTCCCCTACCTTCAAATATTGAACGGTTTCACTGTGTGTCTTAAAGATGTCAGTTGCTGCATTTCCTCCATGGTGTTCTCCACCCCCAATCTGAAGGTGGTGTGTTCATTCTGAGCACCATGACGTTGATGTCCCAGTGTAGGAGCACCTCCGCTAGTAACAGCCTCATCAAGCTTTTCCCACACTGTCTTGTTGCTAGGCATAGGGTGTAAGCAAAAATGTCTGCATGCAGTTGTCAATGGTTTTATCAGAGTTGGGGCAAATTTAACGCTCTGCACCTTATTGTGACGTTTTATTGATAATAACCTATATAATTGCCTCTGATCAAAAATGGATTTCTCTGCTGATATCCTCCTTTTTTCTATGCACACACACACACACACCAGCCAGCTGAGTCAGGGTCTGACAGGTCTGGCAGAGCAGAAGCAGAGGCCTGTCTGATGTTGACCAGTCAAGTGAGATGAACCTCAGACAGACTGGCTGACTGAAGGCCCTGGCCCACATGACTTAATATTCACCAGAGATTCTCTACACTCTCTCCTCCCGCCAAACAGTCAACACTAGGAACCCTGGAGGAGATTTTCATGATGCAATGCAACTCTCCTCTGTCAACACTAGGAAGCCTGGAGGAGATGTTCATGATGCAATGCAACTCTCCTCTGTCAACGCTAGGAAGCCTGGAGGAGATGTTCATGATGCAATGCAACTCTCCTCTGTCAACACTAGGAAGCCTGGAGGAGATGTTCATGATGCAATGCAACTCTCCTCTGTCAACACTAGGAAGCCTGGAGGAGATTTTCATGATGCAATGCAACTCTCCTCTGTCAACACTAGGAAGCCTGGAGGAGATGTTCATGATGCAATGCAACTCTCCTCTGTCAACACTAGGAAGCCTGGAGGAGATGTTCATGATGCAATGCAACTCTCCTCTCTGTCAACACTAGGAAGCCTGGAGGAGATGTTCATGATGCAATGCATCTCTCCTCTGTCAACACTAGGAAGCCTGGAGGAGATGTTCATGATGCAATGCAACTCTCCTCAGTCAACACTAGGAAGCCTCACCTGTGGAGAGCATAATAACTATAGTGTATTGCAGAGTTGTTGTGTAGTGGTTAGAAAGAGGTCCTACCATTCTCTGTGTGCCCGAAATGTCTTGTTGAGAAGATGGTTTTAAATATCCTTGTCTGGTTTGGTTTGGTTTTGTTTTGTTGTTCCTATTATCTAATGGAATTAAGAAGTTTTTGGAGATGATTAAAAACAGATTTATTTAATAAAAAAATAAATATTTAACCTTTATTTAACTAGGCAAGTCAGTTAAGAACAAATTCTTATTTACAATGACGGCCTACCAAAAGGCAAAAGGCCTCCTGCGGGTACTGGGGCCTAGGATTAAAAATAAAATAAAAATACAGTATAAATTGAGGACAAAACACACATCACAACTAGAGAGACAACACAACACTACATAAAGAGAGACCTAAGATGACAACATAGCATGGCAACACATGACAACACAGCATGGTAGCAACACAACATACCAACAACATGGTAGCAACACAACATGGTAGCAGCACTGGTGTTGTATGTGGAGGATGAGGGCTGCAGTAGATATCTCAGATAGTGGAGAGTGAGGACTAAGAGGGTTTTATAAATAAGCATCAACCTGTGGGTCTTGCGATGGGTATACAGAGATTACCAGTTTACAGTGGAGTATAGAGTGCATTGATGTGTCCTATAAGGAGCATTGGTGGCAAATCTGATGGAAGAATGGTAAAGAACATCTAGCCGCTCGAGAGCACCTATACCTGCCGATCTATAAATTATGTTGCCGTAATCTAGCATGGGTAGGATGGTCATCTGAATCAGGGTTAGTTTGGCAGCTGGGGTGAAAGAGGAACGATTATGATAGAGGAAACCAAGTCTAGATTTAACTATAGCCTGCAGCTTTGATATGTGCCGAGAGAAGGACAGTGTACCATCAAGCTATTCTCCCAAGTACTTGTATGAGGTGACTACCTCAAGCTTTAAACCTTCAGAGGTAGCAATAACACCTGTGGGAAGAGGGGCATTCTTCTTACCAAACCACATGACTTTTGTTTTGGAGGTGTTCAGAACAAGGTTAAGGGCAGAGAAAGCTTGTTGGACACTAATAAAGCTTTGTTGTAGAGCATTTAACACAAATTCCGAGGAGGGACCAGCTGAGTATAATACTATATAATCTGCATATAAATGGATGAGAGAGCTTCCAACTGCCTGAGCTATGTTGTTGATGTAAATTGAAAAGAGCATAGGGCCTAGGATCGAGCCTTGGGGTACTCCCTTGGTGACAGGCAGTGGCTAAGACAGCAGATTTTCTGACTTTATACACTGCACTCTTTGAGAGAGGTAGTTAGCAAACCAGGCCAAAGACCCCTCAGAGACACCAATACTCCTTAGCCGGGCCCACAAGAATTGAATGGTCTAACGTATTAAAAGCTTTGACCAAGTCAATAAAAATAGCAGCACAATATAGCTTAGAATCAAGGGCAATGGTGACATCATTGAGAACCTTTTAAGGTTGCAGTGACACATCCATAACCTGAGCGGAAACCAGATTGCATACCAGAGAGAATACTACAGACATCAAGAAACCCAGTCAGTTGATTATTGACAAGTTTTTCCAACACTTTTGATAAACAGGGCAAAATAGAAATAGGCCTATAACAGCTAAGATCAGCTTGATCTCCCCTTTAAATAAATGACGAACTGTGGCTTTCTTCCAAGCAATGGGAACCTCCTCAGAAAGGAGAGACTGGTTAAAAAGGTTGGAGATAGGCTTGGCGATGATAGGGGCAGCAACCTTGAAGAAGAAAGGGTCTAAACCATCTGACCCAGATGTTTTTTTGGGGGTCAAGTTTCAGGAGCTCTTTTACCACCTCGGACTCAGTGACCGCCTGCAGGGAGAAACTTTGTAGCGGGGCAGGGGAAAAAGAGGGAGAAGCATCGGGGATAGTCGCATTAGAAGGGGTGGGAGATGAGGAAATGTTGGATGGGCAAGGAGGCATGGCTGAGTCAAATAGGAATCCTGACTTAATGAAGTGGTGATTTAAGCTTCTTGTCAGTAACAACATCATCAACATTAAGGGACATGGGCAGCTGTGAGGAGGAGGGTTTATTATCCAGGTCTTTAACCGTTTTCCAGAACGAGTGTTAGACCCACAGAGGGAGAACTGCTCCTTAAAGTAACTAACTTTGGCCTGCTGTATAGCCTGAGCCTTTCGCCAAATGCAATTCTTGAGGTGGAGTAACTCTGCAAGATCACCATAATTTGCAAATAAATTCATAAAAAATCCTACAATGTGATTTTCTGTATTTTTTTTCCTCCTTTTGTCTGTCATAGTTGAAGTGTACCTATGATGAAAATTACAGGCCTCTCTCATCTTTTTAAGTGAGAGAACTTGCACAATTGGTGGCTGACTAAATACTTTTTTGCCCCACTGTACATATACATTTTTGGATGAGCGATGGCTGACCGGCATAGGCAAGATGCAGTAGATGGTATATAGTACAGTATATACATATGAGATGAGTAGTGTAGGATATGTAAACATTATATAAATGGCATCGTTTAAAGTGGCTAGTGATACATTTATTACATCCACTTATTAATAATTAAAGTGGCTAGAGATTTGAGTCGATGGCCGAACGGCATAGGCAAGATTCAGTAGATGGTATAGAGTACAGTGTATACATTTGATATGAGTAATGTCGGATATGTAAACATTATATACAAAATTGTTTAAAGTGGCTAGTGATACATTTTTTACATCCAATTTTCTATTATTTAATGTGTCTAGAGATTTAAGTCAGTATGTTGGCAGCAGCCACTCAATGTTAGTGGTGGCTGTTTAACAGTCTGATGGCCTTGAGGTAGAAGCTGATTTTCAGTCTCTCGGTCCCAGCTTTGATGCACCTGTACTGACCTCGCCTTCTGGATGATAGCGGGGTGAACAGGCAGTGGCTCGGGTGGTTGTTGTCCTTGATGATCTTTTTGGCCTTCCTGTGACATCGGGTGGTGTAGGTGTCCTGGAGGGCAGGTAGTTTACCCCCGGTGATGCGTTGTGCAGTCCTCACTACCCTCTGGAGAGCCTTACGGTTGTGGGTGGAGCAGTTGCCGTACCAGGCGGTGATACAGCCCGACATGATGCTCTCGATTGTGCATCTGTAGAAGTTTGTGAGTGTTTTTGGTGACAAGCCGAATTTCTTCAGCCTCCTGAGGTTGAAGAGGTGCTGTTGTCTCCACACAGCAGACAACCTGAAGGTGATATGTGCATCACAAATGGTACCCTATTATGTTTATAGTGCACTACATTTGACCAGGACCCATAGGGAATAGGGTACAATTTCTGATGCACCCTTGGTCTTTTTCAATGAAGCTAGTTCTGTGTTTAGACAAACAAAAACACACGCACCCCTAAAATACATCTCATCACAGCCCTGTTGCCTAACACTGTAGCTTTGACATTTCACAGCTGGTCGGAACAGTAAGTCAGTAAATGGATTCTTAAACAGGAAGAACCTTTAGGTCTGCTGCAAGTCTTTATGATCCATAGTGGCATAGCCCTCCCAAGTGGCGCAGCGTTCTAAGGCACTGTATCTCATTGCTAGAGGCGTTACTACAGACACCCTGGTTCGAATCCAGATTGTATTACTGCTCTACCTTCTTGACAGCACTATCAACAAGGCAGGTCCTACAGGCACTAGATTTGTCGCACCTGGACTACTGTTCAGTCATGTGGTCTGGTGCCACAAAAAAGGACTTTGGAAAATTGCAATTGTTTCAGAACAAGGCAGCACGGCTGGCCCTTGGATGTACACATAGAGCTAATATGAATCATTTGAATGTCAATCTCTCCTGGCTCAAAGTGGAGGAGAGATTGACTTCATTCGGCAGAGTGGGTGGGGTTATATCCTGCCTGTTTGGCCCTGTCCGGGGGGTATCGTCGGACGGGGCCACAGTGTCTCAGCCCCCAGTATTTATGCTGCAGTAGTTTATGTGTCGGGGGGCTATGTCTGTTACATCTGGAGTATTTCTTCTCTTATCTGGTGTCCTGTGCGAATTTAAGTATGCTCTCTCTAATTATCTCTCTCTTTCTTTCTTTTTTTTTTCTCTCTCTCTCTCTCTCTCTCGGAGGACCTGAGCATTAGGACCATTGCTCAAGGCCTACCTGGTCTGATGACTCCTTGATGTGCCGAGTCCACCTGGCCGTGCTGCTTCTCCAGTTTCAACTGTTCTGCCTGTTTTATGAACATTTTAAAATCTTGTCCATGTTCTGTTATAATCTGCACCCGGCACAGCCAGAAGAGGACTGGCCACCCCTCACAGCCTGTTTCCTCTCTAGGTTTCTTCCTAGGTTTTGGCCTTTCTAGGGAGTTTTTCCTAGCCACCGTGCTTTTACACCTGCATTGCTTGCTGTTTGGGGTTTTAGGCTGGGTTTCTGTACAGCACTCTGTGACATCAGCTCATGTAAGGGGGGCTTTATAAATAAATTTGATTTGATCACTACTTTTATTCATGAGAGGTATTGACATGTTGAATGCACCGAGCTGTCTGTCTAAACTACTGGCACACAGCTCGGACACCCATGCATATCCCACAAGACATGCCACCAGAGGTCTCTTCACAGTCCCCAAGTCCAGAACAGACTATGGGAGGCGCATAGTACTGCATAGAGCCATGACTACATGGAACTCTGTTCCACATCAGGTAACTCATGCAAGCAGTAAAATGTTATTTAAAAAACAGATTAAAAAACACCTTATGGAACAGCGGGGACTATGAAGCAACACAAACATAGGCGCATACACACACACACACATGCGACAGCATACGCACTATACACACACGTAGACATGGATTTTGTACTGTATACTCTATATGTGGTAGTGGTGGAGTAGGGGCCTGAGGGCACACATTGTGTTGTGAAATCTGTGAATGTATTGTAATGTTTTTGAAATTGTATAAACTGCCTTAATTTTGCTGGACCCCAGGAAGAGTAGCTGGTTCCTTGGCAGCAGCTAATGGGGGATCCATATAAAACACAAATCACAACCGGCGGTGATTGGGAGTCCCATAGGGCGGCACACAATTGGCCCAGCGTCGTCTGGGTTTGACCGGTGTAGGCCGTCATTGTAAATAAGAATTTGTTCTTAACTGACTTGCCTAGTTAAATAAAGGTTAAATTAAAACATGTAAATAAAAAGTCTTTATTATGATCCATAGTGCAGAATATCAAGGATCTATAGTGATGCAAGTCTTTGTTATTCTTTCTTCACCTAGCCATGTCAGTTAGCCAAATGGTTAGAGCATTGGACTTGTAAGCCAAAGGTTGCAAGGTCAAATCCCTGAACAAGCCAGTTAACCCACTGTTCCTAGGCCGTCATTGAAAGTAAGAATTTTTTCTTAACTGACTTGCCTAGTTAAATAACAAATTCTTATTTACAATAACAGCCTAGGAACAGTGGGTTAACTGACTTGTTCAAGGGCAGAACAACATATTTTTACCTTGTCAGCTCGGGGATTCAATCTAGCAACCTTCCGGTTACTGGCCCAATGATCTAACCACTAGGCTACCTGCCGCCCTACTATACAGCGTTTTGTTGTGATCTAAATGATCTATAGTGATGTAAGTCTTAGTTATGATCCATAGAACAGGAGGGTAGATCCATAAAGCAGGAGGGTTGATCCATAGAGCAGGAGGGTTGATCCATAGAACAGGAGGGTTGATCCATAAAGCAGGAGGGTTGATCCATAAAGCAGGAGGGTTGATCCATAGAACAGGAGGGTTGATCCATAGAGCAGGAGGGTTGATTCATAGAGCAGGAGGGTTGATCCATAGAGCAGGAGGGTTGATCCATAAAGCAGGAGGGTAGATCCATAAAGCAGGAGGGTTGATCCATAGAGCAGGAGGGTTGATCCATAGAGCAGGAGGGTTGATCCATAGAACAGGAGGGTTGATCCATAAAGCAGGAGGGTTGATCCATAAAGCAGGAGGGTTGATCCATAAAGCAGGAGGGTTGATCCATAGAGCAGGAGGGTTGATCCATAGAACAGGAGGGTTGATCCATAAAGCAGGAGGGTTGATCCATAGAACAGGAGGGTTGATCCATAGAACAGGAGGGTTGATCCATAGAGCAGGAGGGTTGATCCATAGAACAGGAGGGTTGATCCATAAAGCAGGAGGGATGATCCATAAAGCAGGAGGGTTGATCCATAAAGCAGGAGGGTTGATCCATAGAGCAGGAGGGTTGATCCATAGAGCAGGAGGGTTGATCCATAAAGCAGGAGGGTTGATCCATAGAACAGGAGGGTTGATCCATAGAACAGGAGGGTTGATCCATAGAGCAGGAGGGTAGATCCATAAAGCAGGAGGGTTAAATATCAATTATCTATTGTGATGTAAGTCTTTGTTGTGAGAGAGAGGGGACGGAGAGGGAGAGAGGATAGAGAGATAGTGGATGGATAGACACAGAGATAGAGGATGGAGAGAGAGAGAGAGGATAGAGAGGGATGCAGCGATGTTTCTTTTTCTTGTAGGGAAATTTAACCAATATGAGCTTGTCCATTGAGAGATGATGTTGAGAGATGTTGTTGTTGTCGTCCTAGACATGGCTCTAAACCTGCTGACAACAACTAGTTGAATGTTGATGTTGTTGTCGTCCTAGACATGGCTCTAAACCTGCTGACAACAACTAGTTGAATGTTGATGTTGTTGTCGTCTAGACATGGCTCTAAACCTGCTGACAACAACTAGTTGAATGTTGATGTTGTTGTCGTCCTAGACATGGCTCTAAACCTGCTGACAACAACTAGTTGAATGTTGATGTTGTTGTCGTCCTAGACATGGCTCTAAACCTGCTGACAACAACTAGTTGAATGTTGATGTTGTTGTCGTCCTAGACATGGCTCTAAACCTGCTGACAACAACTAGTTGAATGTTGATGTTTTTGTTTCCCAGGTACAGCTTTAATGAGGAATCAGACCTAACGACACTGCTTAAGGGGGGGACCCACATGAACAAGTATGGGGTTGCCATGGAAACCGCTTCTCCTGCTGTCCGTCATCAGTGGCCTTTCAGGTAATATAGTAGGGTTGTATGTATATTTTTTATTTATTTAACCTTTTTTTAACTATTCAAGTCAATTGTTAGGTTCTAATTCTCAGAGTAAAAAACTCAATGGACATTATGAAAGCTTACCATTCTTCACAGTGGGTCAATACAGCTGCATTCAGTTAAAACCTTTTCACAAAAACACTGATATTTAACCGTTCCCCCTAGGCTGAGTCTCCTCCTACCCAGCTGTACAAACATCGTTTTTTACTGCTAGGCAGGACACTAGTGATACGGGCCATAAACTCTTTCTCGCTTAAGGTGACCAGACCTCAACCCCCTCCATCAGTAATCCATGGCTCTCTCCCCTTATCAATGCCTGACACATGGAATCACTGCCCTGCACTCAACACATTCCAAGCTTGATTGCACACACTATATACCTTCCTCTTATAACCATTATCTTCTGGTGTAGATCCTCCACTACATACCTTCCTCCTATAACCATTATCTTCTGGTGTAGATCCTCCACTACATACCTTCCTCCTATAACCATTATCTTCTGGTGTAGATCCTCCACTACATACCTTCCTCCTATAACCATTATCTTCTGGTGTAGATCCTCCACTACATACCTTCCTCCTATAACCATTATCTTCTGGTGTAGATCCTCCACTACATACCTTCCTCCTATAACCATTATCTTCTGGTGTAGATCCTCCACTACATACCTTCCTCCTATAACCATTATATTCTGGTGTAGATCCTCCACTACATACCTTCCTCCTATAACCATTATCTTCTGGTGTAGATCCTCCACTACATACCTTCCTCCTATAACCATTATCTTCTGGTGTAGATCCTCCACTACATACCTTCCTCCTATAACCATTATCTTCTGGTGTAGATCCTCCACTACATACCTTCCTTCCATAACCATTATCTTCTGGTGTAGATCCTCCACTACATACCTTCCTCCTATAACCATTATCTTCTGGTGTAGATCCTCCACTACATACCTTCCTCCTATAACCATTATCTTCTGGTGTAGATCCTCCACTACATACCTTCCTTCCATAACCATTATCTTCTGGTGTAGATCCTCCACTACATACCTTCCTTCTATAACCATTATCTTCTGGTGTAGATCCTCCACTACATACCTTCCTCCTATAACCATTATCTTCTGGTGTAGATCCTCCACTACATACCTTCCTCCTATAACCATTATCTTCTGGTGTAGATCCTCCACTACATACCTTCCTTCCATAACCATTATCTTCTGGTGTAGATCCTCCACTACATACCTTCCTCCTATAACCATTATCTTCTGGTGTAGATCCTCCACTATATACCTTCCTTCCATAACCATTATCTTCTGGTGTAGATCCTCCACTACATACCTTCCTTCCATAACCATTATCTTCTGGTGTAGATCCTCCACTACATACCTTCCTCCTATAACCATTATCTTCTGGTGTAGGTCCTCCACTACATACCTTCCTCCTATAACCATTAACGTCTGGTGTAGATCCTCCACTACATACCTTCCTCCTATAACCATTATCTTCTGGTGTAGATACTCCACTACATACCTTCCTCCTATAACCATTAACTTCTGGTGTAGATCCTCCACTACATACCTTCCTCCTATAACCATTATCTTCTGGTGTAGATCCTCCACTACATACCTTCCTCTTATAACCATTATCTTCTGGTGTAGATCCTCCACTATATACCTTCCTTCCATAACCATTATCTTCTGGTGTAGATCCTCCACTACATACCTTCCTCCTATAACCATTATCTTCTGGGTGTGCCAGATCCTCCACTACATACCTTCCTCCTATAACCATTATCTTCTGGGTGTAGATACTACCTTCACTACATACCTTCCTCCTATAACCATTATCTTCTGGTGTAGATCCTCCACTACATACCTTCCTCCTATAACCATTATCTTCTGGTGTAGATCCTCCACTACATACCTTCCTCCTATAACCATTATCTTCTGGTGTAGATCCTCCACTACATACCTTCCTCCTAGGAGGAAGGATAATGGTTATAGGAGGAAGGATTGATTACTTCCGGCGCCGACAGAGATGGCAGCCTCGCTTCACGTTCTCAGGAAACCATGCAGTATTTTGTTTTTTTATGTATTACTTCTTACAGTGCATTGTTACGGAAAAATATTAAGTTTTATTACATACAACCGGGAGGAACTATTGGATATAAAACAACGTCAATCTACCAACATTACGACCAGGGAATCGACTTTCCCAAAGAGGATTCTATAACGTTAACCCAAACACAACAACAGACTGGATAGCACGTGGCTACTCAAAACAACTATAGCAGCGGAGAAGAGGAAACAGCGTGTCTTTTGGTCGAAAGCTCGTCGGCCGACAGGCGCATCGTGCACCTCTCTCCGGAAATGCATTTTAATCGCCCAATGTACAGTCTCTTGACAACAAAGTAAACGAAATCCGATCGAGGTTGCCTTTCAGAGAGAGACATCTGAGACTGCAATGCGTTCTTTGCTTCACGGAAACAGCTCACTCAGGACACGTTATCAGAGTCGGAAATTTTGCAGCCACCTGGTTTCTCCAGCATCGCACCTGACAGAAACAAACATCTCTCTGGTAAGAAGAAGGGCGGGGTGTGTGTCTTATGATTAACGAGGGCGTGGTGCCAGTCGACCAGCAACAACATACAGGAACTCAAGTCCTTTTGTTCACCTGACATAGAATTCCTTACAATCAAATGCAGACCGCATTATCTACCGAAGAATTCTCCTCGATTATAATCACTGGCCGTGTACATCCCCCCTCAGCTAATACATCGGCCCGGCACTGAAAGAAATTCGCCGGACTCTATGTAAACTGGAAACCACATATCTGAGGCTGTACTATTGTGGCTGGGGATTTTAATAAGGCTAATTTAGAACAAGGCTCCCGAAATTTTACCAGCATATCGAATGTGCCACCCGGGCTGGTAAATCCTGGACTACTGTTATTCCAACTTCCGTGATGCATACAAGGCTATTCTCCGCCTCTCCTTTCGCAAGTCTGACCATGACTCCATTTTGTTGCTCCTGCAGCCTACAAACAGAAACTAAAACAGGAAAGCGCCCGTTCTCAGGTCTGTTCAACGCTGGTCCGACCAATCTGATTCCATGCTGCAAGATTGCTTTGAGCACGTGGACTGGGATATGTTCCGGATAGCATCTGACAACAACATTGATGTATCACGCTGATTCGGCAGGAGCGAAAGTTTATTAGCAAACGCATTGGTGATGTTATTACCCATAGCAAAATATCAAAACCTTCCCAACCAGAAACCATGGATTGATGGCAGCATTAGCGCAAAACTTCGGAAAGCCGAACCACTGCTTTTAACAGGTAAAGGCTACCGGAAACGACTGAATACAAACAGTGCAGCTACTCTCCGCAAGGCAATCAAACAAGCTAAGCGTCAATATAGAACAAAGTAGAGTCACAATTCAATGGCTCCAGACACAAGAGAATGTGGCAGGGTCTACAGTCAATCACGCGGACTACAAAAAAGAAAACCAGCCCGTCGACATGGACCATGACGTCCCTGCTCCCAGACAAACTAAACAACTTCTTTGCTCGCTTTGAGGACAACATACAGTGCCACCGACACGACTCCGCTACAAAAACCTGCGGGCTCACCCTCTTCACCGGCAGAGCCAATGTGGAGAAAAACATTTAAATGTGTTAACCCTCATAAGGCTGCCGGCCCAGATGGTATCCTGGCCCAGTGTCCTCAGAGCATCGCAGACCAGCTGGCTGGTGTGTTTACGGACATATTCAATCAGTCCCTATCCCAGTCTGCTGTTCCACATGCTTCAAGGGGCCACCATTGTTCCTGTTCCCAAGAAAGCTAAGGTGACTGAGCTAAATGACTGTCATCGCCGTAGCACTCACTTCCCGGAAATCATCATGAAGTGCTTCCGAGAGATTAGTCAAGGATCATATCACCTCCATCCTGCCAGACACCTGGACCCTCTCCAATTTGCTTACCGTCCCAATAGGTCCATGTGACCTTAGGCACTGCAAATCACACTGCATACTGCCTAACCCATCTGGACAAGAGGAATACTTATGTAAGAATGCTGTTCATCGACTACAGCTCAGCATTTAACACCATAGTTCCTCTGGGCTCGTCCATTGCTTTCCAGACCTGGGTCCCACTCGACCAGCCCTGTGCAACTGGGTCCTGGACTTCCTGACGGGCCGGTCCCCAGGTGGTGAGGGTAAGGAAACAACATCTCCACCCGCTGATCCTCAACACTGGGGCCCCTGCAAGAGTGCGTTCTCAGCCCTCTCCTGTACTCCCTGTTTACCCATGACTGCGTGGCCAGAAGCGCATCAACTCTCAATCATCAAGTTTGCTGGCTGACACTACAGTGGTAGGCGATTACACAACAACCATTGAGACGGCCTACAGAGAGGAGGTGAGGGCCCTCGGAGTGTGGTGTCAGGGAAAATAACCTCTCACTCAATGTCAACAAAACAAAGGGAGATGATCGTGGACTTCAGGAAACAGGAGAGGGAGCACCCCCTATCCATCATCGAGGGGACAGTAGTGGAGAAGGTGGAAAGTTTTAAGTTCCTCGGCGTACACATCACGGACAAACTGAATTGGGTCCACCCACACAGACAGCGTGGTAAAGAAGGCGCATTAACAGCGCCTCTTCAACCTCAGGAGGCTGAAGAAATTTGGCTTGTCACCAAAATCACTCACAAACTTTTACAGATGGCACGAGAGCATCCTGTCGGGCTGTATCACCGATACAGGTACGGCAACTACTCATACGCCACAACCGTAAGGCTCTCCAGAGGGTAGTGAGGACTGCACAACGCATCACCGGGGTTAAACTACCTGCCCTCCAGGACACCTACACCACCCGATGTCACAGAAAGGCCACAAAAGATCATCAAGGAGACAACAACCACCCGAGCCACTGCCTGTTCACCCTGCTTATCATCCAGAAGGCGAGAGTCAGTACAGGTGCATCAAAGCTGGGACCGAGAGACTGAAAACAGCTTCTACCTCAAGGCCATCAGACTGTTAAACAGCCATCACTAACGTTGAGTGGCTGCTGCCAACATACTGACTTAAATCTCTAGCCACTTTATACATAGGAATTGGATGTAACAAATGTATCACTAGCCACTTTAAACAATTTTGTATATAATGTTTACATTATCCGACATACTACCTTATCAAATGTAGTACACTGTACTCTAAACCATCTACTGTATCTTGCCTATGCCGTTCGGTCATCTCGACCCAAATCTCTAACCACTTTTAATAATTATAATTGGATGAAATAATGTATCACTAGCCACTTTAAACAATGCCATTTATATAATGTTTACATATCCTACATTACTCATCTCATATATATGTGTATATATACTGTACTCCATACCATCTACTGCATCTTGCCTATGCCGGTCAGCCATCAACTCATCCATATATTTATATGTACATACCAAGTATTCATTCCTTTACTCTTGTGTGTATAAGGTAGTTGTTGTGAATTTGTTAGATTACTTTATTTAGATACTACTGCATGGTCAGTGGAACTAGAAGCACAAGCATTTCGGCATACCTCGCATTAACATCTGCTAACCATGTGTATGTGACAAATAAAATTTGATTTGATTTGATTTGATTTGATTTGATTTGATTTCCTATAACCATTATCTTCTGGTGTAGATCCTCCACTACATACCTTCCTCCTATAACCATTAACGTCTGGTGTAGATCCTCCACTACATACCTTCCTCCTATAACCATTATCTTCACAGGTGTAGATCCTCCCACTACATACCTTCCTCCTATAACCATTATCTTCTGGTGTAGATCCTCCACTACATACCTTCCTCCTATAACCATTATCTTCTGGTGTAGATCCTCCACTACATACCTTCCTTCCATAACCATTATCTTCTGGTGTAGATCCTCCACTACATACCTTCCTCCTATAACCATTATCTTCTGGTGTAGATCCTCCACTACATACCTTCCTCCTATAACCATTATCTTCTGGTGTAGATCCTCCACTACATACCTTCCTCCTATAACCATTATCTTCTGGTGTAGATCCTCCACTACATACCTTCCTCCTATAACCATTATCTTCTGGTGTAGATCCTCCACTACATACCTTCCTCCTATAACCATTATCTTCTGGTGTAGATCCTCCACTACATACCTTCCTCCTATAACCATTATCTTCTGGTGTAGATCCTCCACTACATACCTTCCTCCTATAACCATTATCTTCTGGTGTAGATCCTCCACTACATACCTTCCTCCTATAACCATTATCTTCTGGTGTAGATCCTCCACTACATACCTTCCTCCTATAACCATTATCTTCTGGTGTAGATCCTCCACTACATACCTTCCTCCTATAACCATTATCTTCTGGTGTAGATCCTCCACTACATACCTTCCTCCTATAACCATTATCTTCTGGTGTAGATCCTCCACTACATACCTTCCTCCTATAACCATTATCTTCTGGTGTAGATCCTCCACTACATACCTTCCTCCTATAACCATTATCTTCTGGTGTAGATCCTCCACTACATACCTTCCTCCTATAACCATTATCTTCTGGTGTAGATCCTCCACTACATACCTTCCTCCTATAACCATTATCTTCTGGTGTAGATCCTCCACTACATACCTTCCTCCTATAACCATTATCTTCTGGTGTAGATCCTCCACTACATACCTTCCTTCCATAACCATTATCTTCTGGTGTAGATCCTCCACTACATACCTTCCTCCTATAACCATTATCTTCTGGTGTAGATCCTCCACTACATACCTTCCTCCTATAACCATTATCTTCTGGTGTAGATCCTCCACTACATACCTTCCTTCCATAACCATTATCTTCTGGTGTAGATCCTCCACTACATACCTTCCTCCTATAACCATTATCTTCTGGTGTAGATCCTCCACTACATACCTTCCTCCTATAACCATTATCTTCTGGTGTAGATCCTCCACTACATACCTTCCTCCTATAACCATTATCTTCTGGTGTAGATCCTCCACTACATACCTTCCTCCTATAACCATTATCTTCTGGTGTAGATCCTCCACTACATACCTTCCTCCTATAACCATTATCTTCTGGTGTAGATCCTCCACTACATACCTTCCTCTTATAACCATTATCTTCTGGTGTAGATCCTCCACTATATACCTTCCTTCCATAACCATTATCTTCTGGTGTAGATCCTCCACTACATACCTTCCTCCTATAACCATTATCTTCTGGTGTAGATCCTCCACTACATACCTTCCTCCTATAACCATTATCTTCTGGTGTAGATCCTCCACTACATACCTTCCTCCTATAACCATTATCTTCTGGTGTAGATCCTCCACTACATACCTTCCTCCTATAACCATTATCTTCTGGTGTAGATCCTCCACTACATACCTTCCTCCTATAACCATTATCTTCTGGTGTAGATCCTCCACTACATACCTTCCTCCTATAACCATTATCTTCTGGTGTAGATCCTCCACTACATACCTTCCTCCTATAACCATTATCTTCTGGTGTAGATCCTCCACTACATACCTTCCTCCTATAACCATTATCTTCTGGTGTAGATCCTCCACTACATACCTTCCTCCTATAACCATTATCTTCTGGTGTAGATCCTCCACTACATACCTTCCTCCTATAACCATTATCTTCTGGTGTAGATCCTCCACTACATACCTTCCTCCTATAACCATTATCTTCTGGTGTAGATCCTCCACTACATACCTTCCTCCTATAACCATTATCTTCTGGTGTAGATCCTCCACTACATACCTTCCTCCTATAACCATTATCTTCTGGTGTAGATCCTCCACTACATACCTTCCTCCTATAACCATTATCTTCTGGTGTAGATCCTCCACTACATACCTTCCTCCTATAACCATTATCTTCTGGTGTAGATCCTCCACTACATACCTTCCTCCTATAACCATTATCTTCTGGTGTAGATCCTCCACTACATACCTTCCTCCTATAACCATTATCTTCTGGTGTAGATCCTCCACTACATACCTTCCTCCTATAACCATTATCTTCTGGTGTAGATCCTCCACTACATACCTTCCTCCTATAACCATTATCTTCTGGTGTAGATCCTCCACTACATACCTTCCTTCCATAACCATTATCTTCTGGTGTAGATCCTCCACTACATACCTTCCTCCTATAACCATTATCTTCTGGTGTAGATCCTCCACTACATACCTTCCTCCTATAACCATTATCTTCTGGTGTAGATCCTCCACTACATACCTTCCTTCCATAACCATTATCTTCTGGTGTAGATCCTCCACTACATACCTTCCTCCTATAACCATTATCTTCTGGTGTAGATCCTCCACTACATACCTTCCTCCTATAACCATTATCTTCTGGTGTAGATCCTCCACTACATACCTTCCTCCTATAACCATTATCTTCTGGTGTAGATCCTCCACTACATACCTTCCTCCTATAACCATTATCTTCTGGTGTAGATCCTCCACTACATACCTTCCTCCTATAACCATTATCTTCTGGTGTAGATCCTCCACTACATACCTTCCTCCTATAACCATTATCTTCTGGTGTAGATCCTCCACTACATACCTTCCTCCTATAACCATTATCTTCTGGTGTAGATCCTCCACTACATACCTTCCTCCTATAACCATTATCTTCTGGTGTAGATCCTCCACTACATACCTTCCTCCTATAACCATTATCTTCTGGTGTAGATCCTCCACTACATACCTTCCTCCTATAACCATTATCTTCTGGTGTAGATCCTCCACTACATACCTTCCTCCTATAACCATTATCTTCTGGTGTAGATCCTCCACTACATACCTTCCTCCTATAACCATTATCTTCTGGTGTAGATCCTCCACTACATACCTTCCTCCTATAACCATTATCTTCTGGTGTAGATCCTCCACTACATACCTTCCTCCTATAACCATTATCTTCTGGTGTAGATCCTCCACTACATACCTTCCTCCTATAACCATTATCTTCTGGTGTAGATCCTCCACTACATACCTTCCTCCTATAACCATTATCTTCTGGTGTAGATCCTCCACTACATACCTTCCTCCTATAACCATTATCTTCTGGTGTAGATCCTCCACTACATACCTTCCTTCCATAACCATTATCTTCTGGTGTAGATCCTCCACTACATACCTTCCTCCTATAACCATTATCTTCTGGTGTAGATTCTCCACTACATACCTTCCTCTTATAACCATTATCTTCTGGTGTAGATCCTCTAAATCTCAGCACTCCATCAGTGACATGAATAAGTATATTTTCATATTCTCAGAACGTGGATGTCAATTAAGGCAGCCCCCCACACTTCTCTGATTCAGAGGGGTTGGGTTAAATGCAGTTAAGAACACATTCTTATTTACAATGACAGCCTACCAGGGAACAGTGGGTTAACTGCCTTGTTCAGTGGCAGAATATGTATGGGGTGGTGGGGTTGTATGGGGGTGGTGGGGTTGTATGGGGTGGTGGGGTTGTATGGTGGTGGGGTTGTGGTTGTAAATTGGTGAGGTTGTATGGGAGCGGTGGGGTTGTATGGGTGTGGTGGGGTTGTGGCCGAGGTGGTGGGTTCGTATGGGGTGGTGGGGTTGTATGGAGGTGGTGGGGTTGTATGGGGGTGGTGGGGTTGTGGGGTTGTATGGGGTGGTGGGGTTGTGGTGGGGTTTGTATGGGGTAGTAGGGTGTTGCGGTTGTATGGGGGTTGTATGGGGTGGTGGGGTTGTGGGGTTGTATGGGGGTGGTGGGTTTGTATGGGGGTGGTGGGGTTGTATGGGGTGGTGTGGTGGTGGGGTTGTATGGGGGTGGTTGGGTTGTATGGGGTGGTGTGGTGGTGGGGTTGTATGGGGGTGGTGGGGTGGTGGGGTTGTATGGGGGTGGTGGGGTTGTATAGGGTGGTGGGGTTGTGTGGGGTTGCATTGGGGTGGTGGGGTTGCATTGGGGTTGTATAGGGTGGTGGGGTTGTGTGGGGTTGTATGGGGTGGTGGGGTTGTGGTGGGGTGGTGGGGTTGTATGGGGTGGTGGGGTGGTGGGGTTGTATGGGGTGGTGGAGTGGTGGGGTTGTATGGGGGGTGGGGTTGTATGGGGTGGGTGGGGTTGTATGGGGTGGTGGGGTTGTATGGGGGTGGTGGGTTTGTATAGGGTGGTGGGGTTGTGTGGGGTTGTATGGGGTGGTGGGGTTGTGGTGGGGTTTTATGGGGTTGTGGGGTTGTATAGGGTGGTGGGGTTGTGTGGGGTTGTATGGGGGTGGTGGGGTTGTGGTGGGGTTTTATGGGGTGGTGGGGTGGTGGGGTTGTATGGGGTGGTGGGGTGGTATGGGGGGGTGGCGTGGTGGGGTTGTATGGGGTGGTGGGGTTGTATGGGGGTGGTGGCGTGGTGGGGTTGTATGGGGTGGTGGGGTTGTATGGGGGTGGTGGGGTTGTGTGGGGTTGTGGGGTTGTATAGGGTGGTGGGGTGATGGGGTTGTATTTGGTGGTGGGGTGGTGGAGTTGTATGGGGGTGGTGGGGTTGTATGGGGTGGTGGGGTTGTATGGGGTGGTGGGGTTGTATGGGGGTGGTGGGGTTGTATGGGGTGGTGGGGTTGTATGGGTGCGGTGGGGTTGTATGGGGGTGGTGGGGTTGTATGGGGTGGTGGGGTGGTACTCATGGTGAAGGACTCATGGTGACGGACGCATGGTGAAGGACTCATGGTGGGCGCATGGTAGCCAGGCGCATGGTAGCCGGACTCATGGTAGCGGCGCATGGTAGGCGCATGGTAGGCGGGCGCATGGTAGCGGGCGCATGGTGGCGGGCGCATGTTGACGGACGCATGGTGACGGGCGCATGGTGACGGGCTCAGGGTGAAGGACGCATGGTGACGGACGCATGGTGACGAACGCATGGTTACGGGCTCATGGTGACGGACGCATGGTGACGGACGCATGGTGACGGACGCATGGTGACGGGCGCATGGTGACGGACGCATGTTGACGGACGCATGTTGACGGGCTCATGGTGACGGGCGCATGGTGACGGACGCATGGTGACGGACTCATGGTGACGGACGCATGGTGACGGACGCATGGTGACGGACTCATGGTGACGAACGCATGGTTACGGGCTCATGGTGACGGACGCATGGTGACGGGCTCATGGTGAAGGACTCATGGTGACGGCGTGTCGTGACGGACGCATGGTGATGGACGCACGGTGTCTAAATTGATGGATCATGTGAAAGAAATGCTATAACTCCCAGCCACATCTTCCTAAGTGGGTGGGTCTCCACAGAAGGTGTAAACAGTACAGCCAAATGGTTACTTGCGTAGTATTAATATCAGAACTAGATAGTGTCAATATAGATAAAATAATATACAGTATGTACAAGAACAATATCAGTGATAGATGAGGTAGTATATGCATACAATCAGGGGAAAGTGGCTGAGCAGCAGGATAGAAAATAGTAGCAGCAACGTATGGCGTGTGTGTTAGGAGAGAGTCATGTGAATAGAGGCACTGTAGATAGTGCTGATGACTGGTCCATCCGAACCACGCATGAACAAGGGAATCTGTATTCGGAGAGCCTGTTTATGTCCTGTCCTTGACTTTGTTGCAGGGCATGTGATGTCCATAGCCTCTTCATCGCAAAACTCCCTGATCTTCTCAAAAACACAAGTTTGTCTAGCTGTGTCCGGTCCAGGTGTTGCTTGCACAGGCAGACCATTGATGGGAGGAAGGATGTCAGCGTTGTGCAGCAACTGAAACTTGGTACCGACTGAGTTCGAACACTCCTTGGCGACAACAACCCCAGGCTCCAGAGCATTGACGCTGTAAAACAGGAAATAACAACAACTATTTAGAAGACATTTACAACCCGGCACAACATCAATTCACCTCCCAAGTGTAGATAAGAAGAATACCTCATACAATGCAATGGATTTTTTTTTTTACCTGAAGTGCTGGTACTGCTTGATCTGTAGTAGCGGTCTGAAGTACGGAGTCAGGTGTTTTTGCCAGCCATAGCTTTCCAACAGCACCGTACCATCCTCCAGTCCAACCAGCTGTGGGATGTTGACCCCTGTCACAGTGCTGTCCTTCACAACACCAGCACCGTACCATCCTCCAGTCCAACCAGCTGTGGGATGTTGACCCCTGTCACAGTGCTGTCCTTCACAACACCAGCACCGTACCATCCTCCAGTCCAACCAGCTGTGGGATGTTGACCCCTGTCACAGTGCTGTCCTTCACAACACCAGCACCGTACCATCCTCCAGTCCAACCAGCTGTGGGATGTTGACCCCTGTCACAGTGGCGGTGTTGTGAAGGACAGCAATCTCAGACAGTGTTCTCTCTGGTCTTTCTGAAGCGCTGCTTGATGAGGCTGAAGCACCAGTCGGGGGCAAACTTGGTGTGGCCTGTGATCAGGAAGTGAAGGTCCAGACTGTGGTGAAGCTTGTGATGGTCCGCCAGGCACAATACCAGAGCACAAACGTGTTCTTGTTTTGGCCACTGCAGTTATCACAATTCAGGTCCACACATGTTTCCTCAGCTCTGTAATTGGTGAATACATGGTGCATGTAGTTGATGACTGTGCTGCTGCCTTTGCTTGCTTGGGCCAGCTCTCTTTCTGATGGGAGGCATTAGACCATTCTCCTTGTATGACTGGTGGAGGAGAGTCAGGTGTGTTCTACAGGTCTTTTTGATGGGAGGCATTAGACCATTCTCCTTGTATGACTGGTAAAGGAGAGTCAGGCGTGTTCTACAGGTCTTTCTGATGGGAGGCATTAGACCATTCTCCTTGTATGACTGGTGGAGGAGAGTCAGGCGTGTTCTACAGGTCTTTCTGATGGGAGGCATTAGACCATTCTCCTTGTATGACTGGTGGAGGAGAGTCAGGCGTGTTCTACAGGTCTTTCTGATGGGAGGCATTAGACCATTCTCCTTGTATGACTGGTGGAGGAGAGTCAGGCGTGTTCTACAGGTCTTTCTGATGGGAGGCATTAGACCATTCTCCTTGTATGACTGGTGGTGGAGAGTCAGGCGTGTTCTACAGGTCTTGTTGATGGGAGGCATTAGACCATTCTCGTTGTATGACTGGTGGAGGAGAGTCAGGTGTGTTCTACAGGTCTTTCTGATGGGAGGCATTAGACCATTCTCCTTGTATGACTGGTGGAGGAGAGTCAGGCGTGTTCTACAGGTCTTTCTGATGGGAGGCATTAGACCATTCTCCTTGTATGACTGGTGGAGGAGAGTCAGGCGTGTTCTACAGGTCTTTCTGATGGGAGGCATTAGACCATTCTCCTTGTATGACTGGTGGAGGAGAGTCAGGTGTGTTCTACTGATGCTGAAAGACACATTCCAGAAACAGATATTTTAGCAATAGGCTATAACTAGCAATGCGGAATGGCATTCTGAGAAAACATCACTAATGTTGCACACAATTCATACACATAAATTAATGTTAGCTAGCAAGCCAGCCATCTAACGTCAGCTAGCGTTAGTTAGCTAACAGCAAGCTTTAACTAGGGGACCTTTGTTTAGACATGTCACGTTAACTTTAGCGAGCTAAAAAATGAACTATAATCCTAATCCAAAGAGTAACTCTACTAGCAATACAAACCGATTGTCATAGCTAAAGTTATTCAATAGCTATTCTTACCTGTAAACATGGATTAAAGCTTCACGGCAGACTACAACCCCTTTCATTAAATAACACGTCCTGTGTCGTTTCCGTTTAGTTTGCACAGCTTGTTTGGTCTGTTGTGTTCCACTGATTTCAAAACTCTGTCAACTTCTTCCATGGCAACAACACTGTTGATCGCCCTTTCTTCCCCATCAACGTCCTCAGAAGACAATATCTTATTAAATGAAAATGTTTTCTCGTCTGATTCATTTTCAGAGTCAGAGAGAGTCAGCATGGCACGATCGTCCTCCAGAAAGTAGTCCATCACAACTTTTCCCACTGACCTTTGTCTGATAAATTAAGGGCAGCAATGTTATTGAGAGCTGTAGCAACATATTTGCAGATCTCCATGGCTAACGTTATATCTTTAGAAAAAACTACATCAGAAAGGATTATCTACGCATAAGGAGCAGCTCATTTTATAGACACAAGAAACGCTACAATCTGAAACTCATCTCTCGGCATGTCCAGCCCACTCATTATCTCAGCCAATCATGGCTAGCGGGAAGGTTCCTGGCTTTTCTTTGGCTAAACCAACTAGGCTCTTAATTTAACAACTTTATTTGTATTTACAGATGGCATAAAAGTTTGTTAATAAGGCACATGTTGGATGTCCTAGCCGTGTCTGAATCCTGGCTTAGGAAGACCACCAAAGAAACTGACATTTCCATCCATAACTATAACATCTTCAGACAAGATAGAACTCCCAAAGGGGGCAGAGTTGCAATCTACTGCAGAGATAGCCTGCAGAGTTCTGTCTTACTATCCAGGTCTGTGCCCAAACAATTCAATCTACTGCAGAGATAGCCTGCAGAGTTCTGTCTTACTATCCAGGTCTGTGCCCAAACAATTTGAGCTTCTACTTTTAAAAATCCACCTTTCCATAAACAAGTCTCTCACCGCTGCCACTTGCTATAGACCACCTTCTGACCCCAGATGTGCCCTTGTCACCATTTGTGAATTGATTGCCACCCATTTATCTTCAGAGCTCGTGCTGTTCGGTGACCTAAACTGGGACATGCATAATACCCTGGCCATCCTACAATCTAAACTTGATGCGCTCAATTTCACACAAATTGTCAATGAACCTATCAGGTACAACCCCAAATCTGTAAACACGGGCACCCTCATAGATATCATCCTAACCAACCTGCCCTCCAAATACACCTCTGCTGTCTTCAACCAGGATCTCAGTGATCACTGCCTCACTGCCTGCATCCGTAATGGGTCTGCGGTGAAACGACCACCCCTCATCACTGTCAAACGCTCCCTAAAACACTTCAGTGAGCAGGCCTTTCTAATCGACCTGGCCCGGGTATCCTGGAAGGATATTGACCTCTTTCCGTCAGTAGAGGATGCCTGGTCGTTCTTTAAAATGCATTGGTTCACTCCAGACCTGACTGCCCTTGACCAGCACAAAAACATCCTGTGGCGTTCTGCATTAGCATCGAATAGCCCCCGCGCTATGCACATTTTCAGGGAAGTTAAGAACCAATATACACAGGCAGTTAGGAAAGCAAAGGCTAGCTTTTTCAAACAGAAATTTGCATCCTGTAGCACAAACCTCTGGGACATTGTAAAGTCCATGGAGAATAAGAGCACCTCCTCCTAGCTGCCCACTGCACTGAGGCTAGGAAACAATGTCACGGCCGATAAATATACGATAATTGAGAATTTCAATAAGCATTTTTCTACAGCTGGCCATGCTTTCCACCTGGCTACCCCTACCCCGGTCAACAGCCCTGCACCCCCCACAGCAACTTGCCCAAGACTCCCCATTTCTCCTTCACCCAAATCCAGATAGCTGATGTTCTGAAAAAGCTGCAAAATCTGGACCCCTACAAATCAGCCGGGGTAGAAAATCTGGACCCTCTCTTTCTAAAATTGTCTGCCAAAATTGTTGCAAACCCTATTACTAGCCTGTTCAACCTCTCTTTCAAATCATCTGAGATCCCCAAAGATTGGAAAGCTGCCACGGTCATCCCCCCTCTTCAAAGGGGGAGAAACTCTAGACCAAAACTGCTACAGACCTATATCCATCCTACCCTGCCTTTCTAAGGTCTTCGAAAGCCAAGTTAACAAACAGATCACCGACCATTTCGAATCCCACCGTACCTTCTCCACTATGCAATCTGGTTTACGAGCTGGTCATGGGTGCACCTCAGCCACGCTCAAGGTCCTAAATGACATCATAACCGCCATCGATAAAAGATCATACTGCGCAGCCGTATTCAACGACCTGGCCAAGGCTTTCGACTCTGTCAATCACTACATTCTTATCGGCAGACTCAACAGCCTAGGTTTCTCAAATGACTGCCTCGCCTGGTTCACCAACTACTTCTCTGATTAGAATATGTGGACAACTACAAATACCGGCATCCTATTTCGCAACAAAGCATACTTCACTCATGCTGCCAAACATACCCTCGTAAAACTGACTATCCTACCGATCCTTGACTTCGGCGATGTCATTTACAAAATAGCTTCCAACACTCTACTCAACAAATTGGATGCAGTCTATCACAGTGCCATCTGTTTTGTCACCAAAGCCCCATATACTACCCACCACTGCGACCTATATGCTCTCGTTGGCTGGGCTTCGCTTCATATTCATGTAAAAACCCACTGGCTCCAGGTCATCTATAAGTCTTTGCTAGGTATAAGTCCCGCCTTATTTCAGCTCACTGGTAACCATAGCAGCACCCACCCGTATCACGCACTCCAGCAGGTATATTTCACTGGTCACCCCCAAAGCTAATTCCTCCTTTGGCCGCCTTTCCTTCCAGTTCTCTACTGCCAATGACTGGAACGAACTGCAAAATCACTGAAGCTGGGGACTCATATCTCCCTCACTAGCTTTAAGCACCAGCTGTCAGAGCAGCTCACAGATCACTGCACCTGTACATAGCCCATCTGTAAGTAGCCCATCCAACTACCTCATCCCCATACTGTTATTTATTTATTCATTTTGCTCCTTTGCACCCCAGAAGCTCTACTTGCACATTCATCTCCTGCACATCTATCACTCCAGTGTTTAATTGCTATACTGTAATCATTTCGCCACTATGGCCTATTTATTGCCTTACCTCCCTTATCTTACCTCATTTGCACACACTGTATATAGACTTTTTCTATTGTATTATTGACTGCATGTTTGTTTATTCCATGTGTAACTCTGTGTTGTTGTTTGTGTCGCACTGCTTTGCTTTATCTTGGCCAGGTCGCAGTTGTTAACTACTTAGGGAGCAGTGGGGCGCTACCCGGTGAAATGTGAAGCGCCAAATTCAAAATCCAAAAGTTGAATTATTAAACATTCATCAATATACAAGTGTTGCATAGTCATCAAAAGCTCTGATTCTTGGCAATATCACAGCGTTGTCAGATTTCAAAAAGGCTTTACGGCGAAAGCACAACATTTGATTGTTTGAGGATAGCCCCTCATATTTTATGCATTAGCATAAATCCATAACCAACGCGGGTCTCAAAAAACGCATAAAATAGCTAATATAAAATCCTTTACCTTTCGAAGAACTTCTGCTGAGGGCTTCCCAAGTGTCCAACAAAGACATCCAATGGTTATTTTGTTAGAAAAAGTCATTTATTATATCCATAAATCTCTGTTTGGTTGGCGCGTTATGATCAGAAAATCCACCGTTGAGTCGCCCATTGAACCCTGAAGAGAACACGTTCAAATTACACCTTACACTTTCGACAAACAAATCAAACATAATTTTTTATGTATCCTTAGGTATCCATTTGTGTATATTTGGTGTAATATTTCAACTGGACGATAATGTGAACGATAGGAAAGAAAAATAAAGTGGTGTGCGTTCACAATCTCGCGCGTCAAACCTTGTTTACAAAAGTGGTCCCTTGACTTCTTCCTGTTCCTATCCGTTCTGGATACTCCTAGAATTCCCAGTCTTTGACTGTTGACTGTTAACATCTAGTGGAAGCCATAGGTACTGCAGTCTCAGTCCTACATAACGTTGTATGCAATAGGCACAATGGAGAAGATGGTTATTTACAAAAAAAAACTGCAAATCCAAATGGATTTTCCTCAGGTTTTCGCCTGCTATGTCAGTTCTGTTATACTCACATACATTATTTGAACACTCTTAGTTATGTGCATATCCTATTTTCCGGGCCTGAGTGGCAGGCATTTTACTTTGGGCACGCCAGACTCTCCAAAACTGTCACCTATGCAGCCGCTCCCTAAGAAGTTAATGAGAATTTGTTCTCAACTAGTCTACCTGGTTAAATAAAGGTGAAATAAAAATAAATAAAAAACATGAAAGTTCACATGTTTGAGAAACGGCTCCCCTGTGAAGTCGTGACTTGCGACATACGTCTAGTTTCCTGAATCGGGTCACATATAATGATTTGATTCCAGACCTTTAGGCCTGTTTAACTAATTCCTATATGTTTTACTGTCTCCTAGAGGATGTTGGACTTTGGGGAATGGCCCAAGCCACAAGAAAGCATGCAATGCATCATTACATTATACGTGAAATATGTACCTCTGTTTCTTTGTTCCTGTTAGGGGTTTTCCTTATTGTGTCAGAAACAGGATGTGCTTGCATACTTCCTGGTTCATTCAGTCATACCCACCTTGTTTGCTATGCATGGAAATCTTGGCTGTAGTTTGTCCCTAGGCCAGATACAGTAATCACACCAAAGCAAATGCAGCCAGACAGACAGCCAGACAGACAGACAGACAGACAGACAGACAGACAGACAGCCAGACAGACAGCCAGACAGACGGGTCCTGACTTTTGTCCTCTGGATGTGGATTTCAGCACTCTCAGCACCTCAGGACCCTGCTGGGTGTATTCAAGGAAGGCTGTTCAGTCGGTTACATGAGATCACTTCACGGGTCATTCAAACATCAACACTTTAATTGTACATTATTAATATCCCATGGACCAAATTAAATGTCAAATGGAACTTTCAGTGGTGCGTGTCGCGTGTGTCTGTTATGGTTTTGAATGAGAATGAGACTAGCACGGTCCCTCTGCTCTCTCCCTGGGGATACCTGCTACTGGATGGTATGGTCTCTCTGCTCTCTCCCTGGGGATACCTGCTACTGGATGGCATGGTCAGTTTATAATTTTAAAACCCTTTTGCAATTATGTTAGCACAGCTGAAAATTGTTGTTCTAATTAAAGAAGCAATTAAACTGGCCTTCTTTAGACTATTTGAGTATCTGAAGCATCAGCATTTGTGGGTTCGATTATAGGCTCAAAATGTCCAGAAACAAATAACTTTCTTCTGAATCTCTTCAGTCTATTCTTGTTCTGAGAAATGAAGGCTATTCTATATGAGAAATTGCCAAGAAACTGAAGACCTCTTACAACGCTGTGCACTACTCCCTTCACAGAATAGCGCAAACTGGCTCTAACCAGAATAGAAAGAGGAGTGGGAGGCCCCGGTGCACAACTGAGCAAGAGGACAAGCACATTAGAGTGTCTAGTTTGAGAAACAAATGCCTCACAATTTCTCAACTGGTAGCTTCATTAAATAGTACCCGCAAAACTCCAGTCTCAACATCAACAGTGAAGAGGCGACTCCGGGAAGCCGACTTTCTATGCAGAGTTGCAAAGAAAAAGCCGTATCTCAGACTGGCCAATGAAAATAAGAGATTAAGTTGTGCAAAGAACACAGACACTGGACAGAGGAACTCTGCCTAGAAGGCCAGCATCCCGGAGTCGCCTCTCCACTGTTGACGTTGAGACTGGTGTTTTGCGGGTACTATTTAATGAAGCTGCCAGTTAGCTCTGTGTGCAGCAGGTAACTAATTGGCTCTTGTTCAAATAACAAATTCTCTGCTTATCCACTGTCAAACTCAAAGAAATCTTTAATTTTAAATAGATTCTCGCTCGCCTTTCCTCATTCAAGTTTCCTGGCATATGAAATACCCACTGCACGTTGATTAAGCCTTAATGCAATTATGAAGACGTAAAGTAATGGCCTACTTTACATTTTCAGAGAGCGGTAGTTTTTTTCCAGAGCAGACAGAAGCTCACCGTTATGGTCTTTTAACATACTTTATCCGAAAGGGAGAAGTAAACCCCTGGGTAAACAATCTGATCAACCTTTCAGTCAGTTTGATTAGACAATCTGATCAACCTTTCAGTCAGTTTGATTAGACAATCTGATCAACCTTTCAGTCAGTTTGATTAGACAATCTGATCAACCTTTCAGTCACTTTGATTAGACAATCTGATCAACCTTTTAGTCAGTTTGATTAGACAATCTGATCAACCTTTCAGTCAGTTTGATTAGACAATCTGATCAACCTTTCAGTCACTTTGATTAGACATGTGCTTGCATACTTGAAACGTTACAGTTTTATTACATTTAGCTGTCCCTGTCTGCCTGGGAAATAAGTACTCCAATTATTTTATGACAGTTATCAATCTCTCCAGATAAATAAAATAATATCTACTTACTGCTAGTTGTGCCCACAAGGTATCAACAACATTTTGACGATATGGTCTTTGTCAGTTGTCAGTCCTTCCCCACAGACTTTTCAGTGCACCAGCAAGACATTTTATATAGTTTGAATTGTTTAATGATGCTTTTTTTAATTGTTTAATATTTTGTTTTTCATTTCACCTTTATTTAACCAGGTAGGCAAGTTGAGAACAAGTTCTCATTTACAACTGCGACCTGGCCAAGATTAAGCAAAGCAGTTCGACACATACAACAACACAGAGTTACACATGAATTAAACAAACATACAGTCACTAATACAGTAGAAGTGTGTGCAAATGATGTAAGATAAGGAACGTAAGGCACTAAATAGGCTACAGTGGCGAGGCAATTACGAAATAGCAATTAAACACTGGGGTGATAGATGTGCAGAAGATGAATGTGCAAGTAGAGATACTGGGGTGCAAAGGAGCAAAATAAATAAATAAATCCAGTATGGGGATGAGGTAGTTGGATGGGCTATTTACAGATGGGCTATGTACAGGTGCAGGGATCTGTGAGCTGCTCTGACAGCTGGTGCTTGAAGTTAGTGAGGGAGATATGAGTCTCCAGCTTCAGTGATCTTTGCAGTTCGTTCCAGTCATTGGCAGCAGAGAACTGGAAGGAAAGGCGGCCAAAGGGGGAATTGGCTTTGGGGGTGTCTGTCATACATAGGAGTCAGGCGCAGGAGAGTTGAAATCCGTGGAAACCAACGTATTTAATAAGCGATAGTACATAACAAGGTACAAAAGAGTAGGCAAAAATACTTCCATGACAAATATAGACTTGGGCGCATACATAAAACACCCGGAGTAAAATAGCCGTCAAAATGACACACACTGAACAAACATAAAATAATCACTCACAAGGACAAGAAGGAAAACAGAGGAATAAATACACGCAGACTAATGAGGGGGAATGAGCAACAGGTGTGAAATGACAAAACAAGGCAAATCCAATGGATAACGAAAAAGGAGTGCTGATGACTAGTAAACCGGTGACGTCGACCGCCAACACCGCCCGAACAAAGAGAGGGGCCGACATCGGCGGAAGTCGAGACAGTACCCGCCTCTTGACGCGCGGCTCCAGCGGAGCGCCGACACCGGCCTCGGGGACGACCCGGAGGGCGAGGTGCAGGGCGATCCGGTTGACGAAGATGAAACTGCCGCAGCAGTTCAGGTTCCAACACATCCGGAACCCAGCACCTCTCCTCAGGACCGTACCCCTCCCACTCCACGAGATACTGAAGGCCACCCGCCCGACGTCTCGAATCTAGGATGGAGCGGACGGAGTACGCCGGACCCCCCTCGATGTCCGGGCCGGGGGGGACCTCCCGCACCTCAGATTCCTGGAGCGGACCAGCCACCAACGGCCTGAGGAGAGACACATGGAACGAGGGGTTAATGTTATAATCGGGGGGAAGCTGTAACCTGTAACATACCTCGTTCACTCTCCTCAGGACTTTAAATGGCCCCACAAACCGTGGAGGGGCAGGTTTCGGGTCGAGAGCCAGACCCGGTCCCCCGGTGCGAACACCGGGGCCTCACTGCGGTAACGGTCCGCACTGTTCTTTTGGCGTTGCGCGGCTTGCTGGAGGTGACCATGGGTGGCCTCCCAGGTCTCCTCCGCGCACCTGAACCAATTGCCCACCACAGGAGCCTCGGTCTGACTCTGATGCCATGGTGCCAGAACCGGCTGGTACCTCAATACCACCTGAAAGGGTGAGAGGTTAGTGGAGGAGTGGCGAAGCTAGTTCTGCGCCATCTCTGCCCAGGGCACGAACGCTGCCCACTCCCCCGGCCGGTCCTGGCAATAGGACCGCAGAAACCTGCCCACATCCTGGTTAACTCTCTCCACCTGCCCATTACTCTCGGGGTGATAACCCGAGGTAAGACTGACCGAGACCCCCAGACGCTCCATGAAAGCCTTCCAGACTCTCGAAGTGAATTGGGGACCTCGATCAGACACTATATCCTCAGGCACCCCGTAGTGCCGGAAGACGTGTGTAAATAAGGCCTGTGCAGTTTGTAGGGCTGTAGGAAGACCGGGCAGAGGGAGGAGACGACAGGACTTAGAGAAACGATCCACAACGACCAGGATCATGGTGTTCCCCTGTGAAGGAGGAAGATCTGTTAGAAAGTCCACTGACAGGTGTGACCAAGGTCGTTGTGGAATGGGTAAGGGATGTTTCTTACCTCTGGGTAGGTGTCTAGGAGCCTTACACTGGGCGCACACCGAGCAGGAGGAAACATAGACCCTCTGTCCTTAGCCAAGGTGGGCCACCAGTACTTCCCAGTCAGGCAGCGCACCGTACGGCCGATCCCCCGGATGACCAGAGGAGGGTGACGTGTGGGCCCAATAGATCAACCGGTCACGGACAACAGACGGAGCGTACAGACGCCCGATGGGACACTGAGGTGGTGCGGGCTCTGTACGTAACGCCTGCTCAATGTCCGCATCCAGCTCCCAGACGACCGGCGCCACCAGGCAGGAAGCCGGGAGTATGGGAGTCTGATCCATGGACCTCTCCTCTGTATCATACAGCCGTGACAGTGCGTCTGCCTTCCCATTCTGGGAACCTGGTCTGTAGGACAGGGTAAACACAAATCAGGTAAAGAACATGGCTCACCTTGCCTGGCGAGGATTCAGTCTCCTCGCTGCCCGGATGTACTCCAGGTTGCGGTGGTCAGTCCAGATGAGGAAAGGGTCTTAATGGTACTCTGAAGTACCCATTCTAACCACAAAATACTTATTGGAAGAGAGAGAGGGGCGGATGAACTTTCCAACAGAAAGACGGACGATCCCAACAGAGATCACACTGTGCGTAAATATATATTGATTGCAATTGTTCCCGAATGAGTGAGTGTTCATGTGCAAAGGATTAGCATTTCAATGAATATAATTATCAACTGTGTAGTGACTCTTGTAATTCCCGCCCTTCTCAGTCTACATACCATCCCCTTTGTCCACCAAGCCGTCATACTGGCTTATCCCACTAGGGAAACATCCCCTATCATTTCCTTGTAACCATATCTACTTTGTTTGTTTGTTGTTTGTTTGTGCAATTCTCTGATTATTTAGTTAGTTAATAAATAAGTGATTGAGGCAATTGATTGTATGGATGATTCATAGTAAAGACTGAGTTCTTGCAGACAATTTACGACGTTCAGAATGAGACTACGTGAGGTAAAGACTAATTAATTAATTAATTAGAAGACTAATTGATCAGATATTAAAATATCTGAACAGTTATATTAGGAAAATTAGAACTTTGTAATCTGAAGATGTTCCTTGGTGCCCCGACTTCCTAGATAATTACATTTACATGATTAGTTTAATCACGTAATGATTAGTTTAATCACGTAATAACAGAAAATGTATTTGATAAAATAACAGTCTTACTTTAATGATGCCAAAGACACGACAGGGGTGACCAGTGAAATATAACTGCTGTAGTGCGTGCTGCGTTTGGGTGCTATATGGTGACCAGTGAGCTGAGATTAAGGCGGGGCTTTACCTAGCAAATACTTGTAGATGACCTGGAGCCAGTGGGTTTGGCGACGAGTATGAAGCGAGGGCCAGCCAACGCAAGCGTACAGGTCGCAGTGGTGGGTAGTATATGGGGCTTTGGAAACAAAACGGATGGCACTGTGATAGACTGCATCCAATTTGTTGAGTCGAGTGTTGGAGGCTATTTTGTAAATGACATCGCCGAAGTCAAGGATCGGTAGGATAGTCAGTTTTACGAGGGTATGTTTGGCAGCATGAGTGAAGTATGCTTTGTTGCGAATAGGAAGCTGATTCCAGGTTTAATTTTGGATTGGAGATGCTTAATGTGGGTCTGGAAGGAGAGTTTACAGTCTAACCAGACACCTAGGTATTTGTAGTTGTCCAAATATTCTAAGTCAGAACCGTCCACAGTAGTGATGCTGGACGGGCGGGCAGCTGCGGGCAGCGATCGGTTGAAGAGCATCCATTTAGTTTTACTTGCATTCCTTGCGGAAGGAGAGTTGTATGGCATTGAAGCTCGACTGGAGGTTAGTTAACACAGTGTCCAAAGAAGGGCCAGAAGTATACAGAATGGTGTCGTCTGCGTAGAGGTGGATCAGAGAATCACCATCAGCTATAGCGAAATCATTGATGTATACAGAGAAGAGAGTCGGCCCGAGAATTAAACCCTGTGGCACCCCCATAGAGACTGCCAGAGGTCCGGACAACAGGCCCTCTGATTTGACACACTGAACTCTATCAGAGAAGTAGTTGGTAAACCAGGCGAGGCAGTCATTTGAGAAACCAAGGCTGTTGAGTCTGCCGATAAGAATGTGGTGATTTACAGATTCGAAAGCCTTGGCCAAGTCAATAAATACGGCTGCACAGTATTGTCTCTTATCGATGGCGGTTAGGATATTGTTTAGGACCTTGAGCGTGGCTGAGGTGCACCCATGACCAGCTCGGAAACCAGATTGCATATCGGAGAAGGTACGGTGGGATTCGAAATGGTCGGTGATCTGTTTGTTAACTTAGAAAGGCAGGGTAGGATAGATATAGGTCTGTAGTGGTTTGGGTCTAGAGTGTCTCCCCCTTTGAAGAGGGGGATCACCGTGGCAGCTTTCCAATCTTTGGGGATCTCAGATTATACGAAAGAGAGGTGCTACAGGATGCACATTTCTGTTTGAAAAAGCTAGCCTTAGCTTTTCTAACTGCCTTTGTATATTGGTTCCTAACTTCCCTGAAAAGTTGCAATATCACAGGGGCTATTCGATGCTAATGCAGTACACCACAGGATATTTTTGTGCTGGTCAAGGGCAGTCAGGTCTGGAGTGAACCAAGGGCTATATCTGTTCCTGGTTCTACATTTTTTGAATGGGCCATGCTTATTTAAGATGGTGAGGAAGGCACTTTTAAAGAATAACCTGGCATCTTCTACTGATGGGATGAGGTCAATATCCTTCCAGGATACCTGGGCCAGGTCGATTAGAAAGGCCTGCTTGCTGAAGTGTTTTAGGGAGCGTTTGACAGTGATGAGGGGTGGTCGTTTGACCGCAGACCCATTACGGATGCAGGCAATGAGGCAGTGATCGCTGAGATCGTGGTTGAAGACAGCAGAGGTGTATTTGGAGGGCAAGTTGGTTAGGATGATATCTATGAGGATGATATCTCTGATATCTATGAGGGTGCCCATGTTTACAGATGAGGGCATCAAGCTTGGATTGAAAGATGGTCCGGGGTGTTATGCATGTCCCAGTTTAGGTCACCTAGCAGCACGAGCTCTGAAGATAGATGGGGGGCAATCAATTCGCATATGGTGTCCAGGGCACAGCTGGGGGCAGAGGGTGGTCTATTGCAAGTGGCAACGGTGAGAGACTTGTTTCTGGAAAGGTGTATTTTTTTAAGTAGAAGCTCGAATTGTTTGGATACAGACCTGGATAGTAAGACAGAACTCTGCAGGCTATCTCTGCAGTAGATTTCACTCTGCCCCCTTTGGCAGTTCTATCTTGTCAGAAAATATTATAGTTAGGGATGGAAATTTCAGGGTTTTTGGTGGTCTTCATAAGCCAGGATTCAGACACGGCTAGGACATCCAGGTTGGCAGAGTGTGCTAAAGCAGTGAATAAAACAAACTTGGGGAGGAGGCTTCTAATGTTAACATGTATGAAACCAAGGCTTTTACTGTGACAGAAGTCAACAAATCAGAGAGCCTGGGTTATGGGAGTTTAGCTAGGCACTGCAGGGCCTAGATTAACCTCCGCATCACCAGAGGAACAGAGGAGGAGTAGGATAAGGGGTACGGCTAAAGGCTATAAGAACTGGTTGTCTATTACGTTCGGAACAGAGAGTAAAAGGAGCAGGTTTCTGGGCGCGATAGAATAGATTCAAGGCATAATGTACAGACAAAGGTATGGTAGAATGTGAATCCCCGTGGAGGTAAACCTAGGCATAAAGTGACGATGATAGAGATATTGTCTCTAGAAACATCATTTAAACCAGGTGATGTTACCGCATGTGTGGGAGGTGGAACTGAAGGGTTAGCTAAGGCATATTGAGCAGTGCTAGAGGCTCTACAGTGAAATAAGACAATAATCACTAACCAGGACAGTAACGGACAAGGCATATTGACATTAGGGAGAGGCATGCGTAGCCGAGTGATCATAGGGGTCCAGTGAGTAGTTAAGCTGGCTGGAGACACAGTAATTCAGACATCTAGCGGGCCGGGGCTAGCAAGCTAGCAGAAGGTCCTTAGAGGGACATCGCGACGGTAGAAGTCTGTTGTAGCCTCCTCGTGCGGAGCCTCCTCGTGCGGAGCCTCCTCGTGCAGTTCCGTCGGCAGACCAGCCGTGGTGGATTAGTAGGGTTCCGTGTAGTAAAGGAGCCCAGTCCAGTTGGCAAAATAGGTATAGTGGCCCAAGAAATTGGCCGATGGACCTATTCAGCTAACAGTCCGATATGCTCTAGACAGCTAGCGGGCCACGGCTAGCAGATGGGCATTCAGGGGACGTCGCGACGGAAGGGCCTGTTGGAAAAGAAAACTCGGGCAGATTACGTCAGTAGTCCAGTCGTAATGGATTAGCAGGGCTTCGTGTAGTAAAAGGGGTCCAGGCCAATTGGCAAAATACGTATTGTAGCCCAAAGAGTGGCTGATGGACCTCTTCAGCTAGCCGGGAGATGGGCTAATTGGTACTTGCTTCGGGACAGAGACGTTAGCCAGGAGTAGCCACTCGGATTGCAGCTAGCTAGCTGCGATGATCCGGGTGAAAAAGTTCAGAGTTTGTGGTAGGAATCCGGGGATATGGAGAGAAGATAAGTCTGTTATGCTCAGGTTTGAATAGCGTTGTGCAAATTGGCGAGAGTTCTCTGAGCTAGAGGTTAGCTGATGACCGCTAGCAGTGGTTAGCTGACTACTAGCTAGTAGCTAGTTAGCTGGCTAGCTTCTGTTTGGGGTTCCAGTTCGAAAGTAAAGAAAAATACTTTAGAAAATAGCAGATCCGCACCACATTGGGTGAGGCGGGTTGCAGGAGAGTATTTTGAAGTTGAGGTTTAGAAAAATAAAAAGATATGCGAAGAAAAAATATATAAAAAAAAGATATATACACGGGACAAGACGAGGACAAAGACGTCTGACTGCTACGCCATCTTGGAAAAAGTTTTGATAAATATCAGACCTTGGTATTCTCTGGTTGTTAAAGTTATCGTTGGAAGACCAAGTGAGCAGAGGCTATGGAAACATCATGTAAAAAAAAATTGGGATAGGACGGACATCTGTAGTTTACACTTAAAATGGATACATGCTGTTATACAACACACTATAAGGGCACAAGGCGAGACCCAGATGCAAACACAGGAGGCAGATGGTTTGAGTCTTTGATATTTATTATATCCAAATGGGGTAGGCAAGAGAATGGTCGTGGGCAGGGAAAAAGTCAAAATCAGTTCAGAGTCCAGGAGGTACAGTGTGACAGGCAGGCTCGAGGTCAGGGCAGGCAGAATGGTCAGGCAGGCGGGTACAGTGTGACAGGCAGGCTCGAGGTCAGGGCAGGCAGAATGGTCAGGCAGGCTCGAGGTCAGGGCAGGCAGAATGGTCAGGCAGGCGGGTAAAGTCCAGAAAACAGGCAAGGGTCAAAACCGGGAGGACAAGAAAAAGAGAATAGAAAAGGCAGGAGCACGGGAAAAACACGCTGGTTGACTTGGAACATACAAGACGAACTGGCACAGAGAGACAGGAAACACAGGGATATATACACAATATATACAAGCGACACCTGGAGGGGGTGGAGACAATAACAAGGACAGGTGAATCTGATCAGTGTGTGACACACAGTATTTAGAAAAACCTTTTAGAAAAATATATACTGTATGTTGCAGTGTCAGATAAATAAGCCATTCAAATGTAACTCACGTCATATTCCCGCCTTCTATGTGTTGCAGATTTTGCCAAAACTGTAGCAGGGAGGCAAGTGTCATACGCAGCAGTGTTGAGAATGAAACCGGACAGCTCGTCATCACTGCTAAGTTCACGGCCCTGGCTTCGACATGGACATGACCACGGTGTAGGGCTTTTGACTCCTGACTGGCCGGCATCCTTCTCCAACCATCACCTGTCTGCCCTCACTCTGCTCAGCTCCCAGGAGGAATACAATAGCCAAGGTCAGTCAGTCAGACCCTAACCCTCAGTCTGTTGAGCTCCCAGGAGGAATACAGTAGCCAACGTCAGTCAGTCAGACCCTAACCCTCAGTCTGTTGAGCTCACAGGAGGAATACAGTAGCCAACGTTAGTCAGTCAGACCCTAACCCTCAGTCTGTTGAGCTCCCAGGAGGAATACAATAGCCAAGGTCAGTCAGTCAGACCCTAACCCTCACTCTGCTCAGCTCCCAGGAGGATTACAATAGCCAAGGTCAGTCAGTCAGACCCTAACCCTCAGTCTGTTGAGCTCCCAGGAGGAATACAGTAGCCAACGTTAGTCAGTCAGACCCTAACCCTCACTCTGCTCAGCTCCCAGGAGGAATACAGTAGCCAACGTTAGTCAGTCAGACCTAACCCTCAGTCTGTTGAGCTCCCAGGAGGAATACAGTAGCCAACGTTAGTCAGTCAGACCCTAACCCTCAGTCTGTTGAGCTCCCAGGAGGAATACAGTAGCCAACGTTAGTCAGTCAGACCCTAACCCTCAGTCTGTTGAGCTCCCAGGAGGAATACAGTAGCCAACGTTAGTCAGTCAGACCCTAACCCTCAGTCTGTTGAGCTCCCAGGAGGAATACAGTAGCCAACGTTAGTCAGTCAGACCCTAACCCTCAGTCTGTTGAGCTCCCAGGAGGAATACAGTAGCCAACGTTAGTCAGTCAGACCCTAACCCTCACTCTGCTCAGCTCCCAGGAGGAATACAGTAGCCAACGTTAGTCAGTCAGACCCTAACCCTCAGTCTGTTGAGCTCCCAGGAGGAATACAGTAGCCAACGTTAGTCAGTCAGACCCTAACCCTCAGTCTGTTGAGCTCCCAGGAGGAATACAGTAGCCAACGTTAGTCAGTCAGACCCTAACCCTCAGTCTGTTGAGCTCCCAGGAGGAATACAGTAGCCAACGTTAGTCAGTCAGACCCTAACCCTCACTCTGCTCAGCTCCCAGGAGGAATACAGTAGCCAACGTTAGTCAGTCAGACCCTAACCCTCAGTCTGTTGAGCTCCCAGGAGGAATACAGTAGCCAACGTTAGTCAGTCAGACCCTAACCCTCAGTCTGTTGAGCTCCCAGGAGGAATACAGTAGCCAACGTTAGTCAGTCAGACCCTAACCCTCACTCTGCTCAGCTCCCAGGAGGAATACAGTAGCCAACGTTAGTCAGTCAGACCCTAACCCTCAGTCTGTTGAGCTCCCAGGAGGAATACAGTAGCCAACGTTAGTCAGTCAGACCCTAACCCTCAGTCTGTTGAGCTCCCAGGAGGAATACAGTAGCCAACGTTAGTCAGTCAGACCCTAACCCTCAGTCTGTTGAGCTCCCAGGAGGAATACAGTAGCCAACGTTAGTCAGTCAGACCCTAACCCTCAGTCTGTTGAGCTCCCAGGAGGAATACAGTAGCCAACGTTAGTCAGTCAGACCCTAACCCTCAGTCTGTTGAGCTCCCAGGAGGAATACAGTAGCCAACGTTAGTCAGTCAGACCCTAACCCTCAGTCTGTTGAGCTCCCAGGAGGAATACAGTAGCCAACGTTAGTCAGTCAGACCCTAACCCTCAGTCTGTTGAGCTCCCAGGAGGAATACAGTAGCCAACGTTAGTCAGTCAGACCCTAACCCTCAGTGTGTTGAGCTCCCAGGAGGAATACAGTAGCCAACGTTAGTCAGTCAGACCCTAACCCTCAGTCTGTTGAGCTCCCAGGAGGAATACAGTAGCCAACGTTAGTCAGTCAGACCCTAACCCTCAGTCTGTTGAGCTCCCAGGAGGAATACAGTAGCCAACGTTAGTCAGTCAGACCCTAACCCTCAGTCTGTTGAGCTCCCAGGAGGAATACAGTAGCCAACGTTAGTCAGTCAGACCCTAACCCTCACTCTGCTCAGCTCCCAGGAGGAATACAGTAGCCAACGTTAGTCAGTCAGACCCTAACCCTCAGTCTGTTGAGCTCCCAGGAGGAATACAGTAGCCAACGTTAGTCAGTCAGACCCTAACCCTCAGTCTGTTGAGCTCCCAGGAGGAATACAGTAGCCAACGTTAGTCAGTCAGACCCTAACCCTCAGTCTGTTGAGCTCCCAGGAGGAATACAGTAGCCAACGTTAGTCAGTCAGACCCTAACCCTCAGTCTGTTGAGCTCCCAGGAGGAATACAGTAGCCAACGTTAGTCAGTCAGACCCTAACCCTCACTCTGCTCAGCTCCCAGGAGGAATACAGTAGCCAACGTTAGTCAGTCCCTTATGAAAAAAGATTGCAGTCAGAGTGCAATATAACTGCAGTATGCTTCAAATACTGCGTCCAAAACAACACCCTTTTTTTACTGCAGTAATTTTGCAGTGTGGCTGCAGTTACAGTGCAGTATAACTGCAGTTAAACTGCAGTACACTATAGTTATTCTGCAATTACTGCTCCAAAAATACCACAGTTGACTGCAATACTGAGATTTTATATTTTTTTGTAAGGGGTCAGTTAGACCTGGCGGGATAAAATTGTTGTGGAATCTTCTAAATCAGAAGGATAACAGATGGTAAGGGTTTGCATTTCCTGGAGTATTGCATTTGTTCCATTGTATTATACTTTAGCCACACTGATTCTATTTCTATCACTTTAACAGAGTTTGATTGAGCTTTCCTGTCACAACGTAACCAATGGACTGGTCAAATCAAATGTATTTGTCGCATGCTTGGCAAACAACAGGTGTAGACTAACAGTAAAATGCTTACTAGTCCAGGAAATACAACCCCTTTCTATCAGGAACTTTGGCAATCTAAGTCAAATGCTAAAAGTGGTTTAATGATTTGAAATAATACATGAACCCGTCGAGGGCCACTTTGAAAACAAGTGTTTTAATTAATGCATTTAAGTGCTATAATCTGAAAAAAAAATTACCCAATTAATTTCAAATAAAATCAACCTCTGCAGGGTGAGAGTTTTTTTATGGAATTCATTTCAATTAAATTCAGGGTGAGAGTCAGTGTTACTACTACAGCTCCATCGGGGTGCTCCATCCCTGTCTCTGCCCAGCTCAACTAAGACTGCATGGCCATGGATGCTTCCTGCTTGGTTAGACCCTGGGTGGATCCCAAATGGTACCCTGTTCCATATATAGTGCACTACTTTGACTAAAGCTCACTACTTTTGACCAGGGCTCTGGTCTAAAGGAGTGCACTCAATGGGGAATAGGGTGCCATTTGGGATGCATTCACGGTCAGTCCGGAAATGAATCCCATCTATCCATCATAGGCTGTGGATAGTAGGCTGTGGATAGTAGTGACCCGGTTCCTGCCCTCTGTGAAATTGAAGAGGGATCATGGCAATATCTTTCCCTCCCTGGACTCGCTGTACTCCCTGTACTCCCTGGAATCGCTGGACTCACTGGACTCTTGTCACTGTAGGAGGAGAGAATATGGATTTGTCAAAAAGGGAAGGATTTATTTCCAGAAGCTTAGGAGACAGGGAGGCACACTGTGACTGACCACAGCTGGAACAAACACATGGTTTCTATATTGGACTGTGACAAACCACAGCTGGAACAAACACATGGTTTCTATATTGGTCATATTTTAACATTTTCCGACAAGATAGAACTGCCAAATGGAGCGGAGGTGCAATCAATCAAATTTCAATCAAATGTATTTATAAAGCCCTTCTAACATCAGCTGATGTCACAGAGTGCTGTACAGAAACCCAGCCTAAAACCCCAAACAGCAAGCCATGCAGATGTAGAAGCACGGTGGCTAGGAAACACTCACTAGAAAGGTCAGAACCTAGGAAGAAACCTAGAGAGGAACCAGGCTATGAGGGTGGCCAGTCCTCTTCTGGCTGTGCCGAGTGGAGATCATAACAGAACATGGCCAAGATGTTCAAATGTTCATAGATGACCAGCAGGGTCAAATAATAATAATCGCCGCCAACCCGAACAGCAAGATCACGTCAGTGACTCAACCCACTCAAGTGACGCAACCCTCCTAGGGATGGCATGGAAGAGCACCAGTAAACCAGTGACTCAGCCCCTGTAATAGGGTTTGAGGCAGAGAATCCAAGTGGAGAGAGGGGGAACCGGCCAGGCAGAGACAGCAAGGGCAGTTCGTTGCTCCAGTGCCTTTTCCGTTCACCTTCATACTCCTGGGCCAGACTACACTCAATCATAGGACCTACTGAAGAGATGAGTCTTCAATAAAGACTTAAAGGTTGAGACCGAGTCTGCGTCTCTCACATGGATAGGCAGACCATTCCATAAAAATGTAGCTCTGTAGGAGAAAGCCCTGCCTCCAGCTGTTTGCTTAGAATTTCTATGGAGAAAAAGGAGGCCTGTGTCTTGTGACCATAGCGTACGTGTAGGTATGTACGGCAGGACCAAATCGGAAAGATAGGATAGAGCAAGCCCATGTATTGCTTTGTAGGTTAGCAGTAAAACCTTGAAATCAGCCATTTAACAGGAAGCCAGTGTAGAGAGGCTAGCACTGGAGTAATATGATCAAATGTTTTGCTTCTAGTCAAGATTCTAGCAGCTGTGTTTAGCACTAACTGAAGTTTCTTTATTGCATTATCCGGGTAGCCGGAAAGTAGAGCATTGCACTAGTCTAACCTAGAAGTGGCAAAGGCATGGATATATTTTTCTGCATAATTTTTGGACAGAAAGTTTATGATTTTTGCAATGTTACGTAGATGTAAAAAAGCTATCCTTGAAACAGTCTTGATATGTTCCTCAAAGAGAGCTCAGGGTACAGAGTAAAGCCGAGGTCCTTCACAGTTTTATTTGAGACGACTGTACAACCATCAAGATTAATTGTCAGATTCAACAGAAGATCTCTTTGTTTCTTGGGACCTAGAACAAGCATCTCTGTTTTGTCCGAGTTTAAAAGTAGAACATTTTCCGCCATCCACTTCCTTATGTCTGAAACACAGGCTTCCAGAGAAGGTAATTTTGGGGCTTCACCATGTTTCATCAAAATGTACAGCTGTGTGTTGTCCACATAGCAGTGAAAGTTAACATTATGTTTCCGAATGACATCACCAAGAGGTAAAATGTATAGTGAAAACAATAGTGGTCCTAAAACGGAGCCTTGAGGAACACCGACATTTACAGTTGATTTGTCGGAGGACAAACTATCCACAGAGACAAACTGATATCTTTCCGAAAGATAAGATCTAAACTAGGCCAGAACTTGTCCGTGTAGACCAATTAGGTTCTCCAATCTTTCCAAAAGAATGTGGTGATCGATGGTATCAAAAGCAGCACTAAGGTCTAGGTGCACAAGGACAGATTCAAAGCCTCGGTTTAACGCAATTAAAAGGTACTTTACCACCTTCACAAGTGCAGTCTCAGTGCTATGATGGGGTCTAAACCAGACTGAAGTGTTTCGTATACATTGTTTGTCTTCAGGAAGGCAGTGAGTTTTTCTAACATCTAACAAGCTAGATGCCCATCTCATACAAATTATCAAGGAACCTACCAGGTACAACCCTACATCCGTAACCGTATAATCCTGAACAACTTGCCCTCTAAATACAACTCTGCTGTCTTCAACCAGGATCTCGGCGATCACTGCCTCATTGCCTGCGTATCTTCAACCAGGATCTCAGCGATCACTGTCTCATTGTATCCTGCCTTCCAGGATACAGGCCCGGGTATCCTGGAAGGATATTTACCTAATCCCATCAGTAGACAATGCCTGGTTGCTCTTTAAAAGTGGTTTCCACACTATTTTAAATAAGCATGCCCCATTAAAAAAAGTGTAGAACTAAGAACAGATATAGCCCTTGGTTCACCCCAGACTTGACTGCCCTTAACCAGCACAAAAACATCCTCTGGCATTCTGCAATAGCATCGAATAGTGCATGCAATATGCAACTTTTCAGGGAAGTCAGGAACCAATATACTCAGTCAGTTAGGAAAGCTAAGGATAGCTTTTTCAACAAAAATTTGCATCCTGTAGCAGTAATTCCAAAAAGCTTTGGGACACTAAAGTCCATGGAGAATAAGAGCACCTCCTCCCAGCTGCCCACTGCACTGAGGATAGGAAACATTGTCACCACCGATAAATCTACGATAATCTATAATTTCAATAAGCGTTTTCCTACGGCTGGCCATTCTTTCCACCTGGCTACCCCTACCCCGGCCAACAGCTCATCACCCCCTTCAGAAACAAAGTCCTAAACAATATCATAACCTCCATCGATAAAAGACAGTACTGTGCAGCCGTCTTCATCGACCTGGCCAAGGCTTTCGACTCTTGTCAATCACTGTATTCTTATCGGCAGACTCAATAGCCTTGGTTTCTCAAATGACTGCCTCGCCTGGTTCACCAACTACTTTGCTGACAGAGTTCAGTGTGTCAAATCGGAGGGCCTGTTGTCCGGACCTCTGGCAGTCTCTGTGGGGGTGCACAGGGTTCAATTCTCGGGCCAACTCTTTTCTCTGTATATATCAATGATGTCGCTCTTGGTGCTAGTGATTCTCTGATCCACCTCTACGCAGACACCACCATTCTGTATACATCTAGCCCTTCTTTGGACACTGTGCTAACAAACCTCCAAACAAGTTTCAATGCCCTACAACACTCCTTCCGTGGCCTCCAACTGTTTTTAAATGCTAGTAAAACTAAATGCATGCTCTTCAACCAATTGCTGACCGCACCCGCCCGCCCGACTAGCATCACTACTCTGGACGGTTCTGACTTAGAATGTTTTATTTAAAAAAATACATTTCACCTTTGTTTAACCAGGTATGCCAGTTGAGAACAAGTTCTCATTTACACCAGCGAACTGAATATGTGGACAACTACAAGTATCTAGGTGTCTGGTTAGACACTTTCCTTCCAGACTCACATTAAGCATCTCCAATCCAAAATTAAATATAGAATCTGATTCCTATTTCGCAACAAAGCCTCCTTCACTCATGCTGCCAAACATACCCTCGTAAAACTGACTATCCTACCGATCCTTGACTTCGGCGATGTCATTTAAAAAATAGCCTACAGCGCTATCCGTTTTGTCACCAATGCCCCATTAACTACCCACCTCTGCGATCTGTGTGCTCTCGTTGGCTGGCCCTCACTACATGTTCGTCGCCAAACCCACTGGCTCCAAGTCATCTATAAGTCTTTGCTAGGTAAAGCCACGCCTTAACTCAGCTCACAGGTCACCATAGCAACACCCACCCGAAGCACACGCTCCAACAGGTATCTTTCATTGGTCATCCCCAAAGCCAACACGTCCTTTGGCCGCCTTTCCTTCCAGTTCTCTGCTGCCGATGACTGGAACGAATTGCAAAAATCACTGAAGCTGGAGTCTTGTATCTCCCTCTCTAACTCATCAGCTGTCAGAGCAGCTTACTGATCACTGTGCCTCTTCACAGCCAATCTATAAATAGCCCACCCAACTACCTCATCCCCATATTGTTATTTATCTTCTTGCTCTTTTGCACCCCAGTATCTCTATTTGCACATCATCATCAGCACATCTATCACTCCAGTGTTAATGCTAAATTGTAATTATTTCACCTCTATGGCCTATTTATTGCCTTACCTCCCTACACTTCTACATTTGCACACACTGTACATAGATTTTTCTATTGTGTTATTGACTGTTAATTTGTTTATATGTAACTCTGTGTTGTTGTTTTTGTCGCACTGCTTTGCTTTCTTGGCCAGGTCGCAGTTGTAAATGAGAACTTGTTCTCAACTGGCCTACAGTGAGGGAAAAAAGTATTTGATCCCCTGCTGATTTTGTATGTTTAACCACTGACAAAGAAACGATCAGTCTATAATTTTAATGGTAGGTTTATTTGAACAGTGAGAGACAGAATAACAACAAAAAATCCAGAAAAACGCATGTGAAAAATGTTATAAATTGATTTGCATTTTAATGAGGGAAATAAGTATTTGACCCCCT